>JAUKNK010000134.1:825000-947334 GCA_030765055.1 Mantis religiosa
TACCAGACATTCATCTTTCAGTGTAAGAGGAAACCTCCAACGTTAAGTCATATCGGACGATGAATGAAATGATGTCCAAATGACTACAGGGTACATAAAGCTTAGAGTTACCAGACATTCATCTTTCAGGATAAGGTTAAACTTCCATTGTTAAGTCATATCGGACTATGAAAGAAATGATGTTCAAACGAGTACAGGGAACATAAAGCTTAAAGCTACCAGACATTCATTTTTAGGGTAAGAGAAAACATCCAACGTTAAGTTATATCGGAATATGAATATGATATTCAGTTGAGTACTGAGTACATAGAGCTTCGAGTTAACAGACATTCATCTTCCAATATAAGGGAAAACCTCCAACGTTAAGTAATATCAGACGACGAATGACATGAAGTTCAAATGAGTACAGGTTACATAGAGTTTAGAGTTACCAGACATTCCTCTTTCTGGATAAGAGAAAGCCTCCAACGTTAAGTTATTTCGGATTATGAATATGATAGTCAATTGAGTACAGTGTACATTGAGCTTAGAGTTAACAGACATTCATTTTTCAGTATAAGGGAAAACCTCCAGCGTTAATTCATATCGTACGATGCATGAAATGATGTTCAAATGAAGTACAGTATACATAGAACTTCGAGTTAACAGATATTCATCATCCAACATAAGGGAAATCCTCCAACGTTACGTCATAACGGACAGTGAACGAAATAATGTTCAAATGAGTACAAGTAACATAGAGTTAAAGGTTATCGGACATACATCTTTCAGGATAAGGAAAAACCTCCAACCTTAAGTCATATCGGACGATGAATGACATGATGTTCAAATAAGTACAGGGTACATAGAGCTTAGCGTTACCAAACATTCATCTTTCAGGATAAGAGAAAATCTCCAAGTTTAAGTCATATCGGACGACGAATAAAATGATGTTCAAAAGGGTACAGGATACATAGAGCTTAGTGGTACCAGACATTCATCTTACAGGTTAAGAGAAAACCTCCAACGCTAAGTCATATCGGACGATGAATGAAATGATGTTCAAATGTGTACAGGGTACATAGAGCCTAGGGCTACCAGACATTCATCTTTCGGGATAAGAGAAAACCTACATCGTTAAGTCATATGAATGAAATGATGTTCAAATGAGTACAGAGTACATAGAGCTTAGAGTTACCAGACATTCCTCTTTCTGGATAAGAGAAAGCCTCCAACGTTAAGTTATTTCGGATTATGAATATGATAGTCAATTGAGTACAGTGTACATTGAGCTTAGAGTTAACAGACATTCATTTTTCAGTATAAGGGAAAACCTCCAGCGTTAATTCATATCGGACGATGCATGAAATGATGTTCAAATGAAGTACAGTATACATAGAACTTCGAGTTAACAGATATTCATCATCCAACATAAGGGAAATCCTCCAACGTTACGTCATAACGGACAGTGAACGAAATAATGTTCAAATGAGTACAAGTAACATAGAGTTAAAGGTTATCGGACATACATCTTTCAGGATAAGGAAAAACCTCCAACCTTAAGTCATATCGGACGATGAATGACATGATGTTCAAATAAGTACAGGGTACATAGAGCTTAGCGTTACCAAACATTCATCTTTCAGGATAAGAGAAAATCTCCAAGTTTAAGTCATATCGGACGACGAATAAAATGATGTTCAAAAGGGTACAGGATACATAGAGCTTAGTGGTACCAGACATTCATCTTACAGGTTAAGAGAAAACCTCCAACGCTAAGTCATATCGGACGATGAATGAAATGATGTTCAAATGTGTACAGGGTACATAGAGCCTAGGGCTACCAGACATTCATCTTTCGGGATAAGAGAAAACCTACATCGTTAAGTCATATGAATGAAATGATGTTCAAATGAGTACAGAGTACATAGAGCTTAGAGTACCCAAACATTCATCTTTAAGGATAAGAGTAAACCTCCAACGTTAAGTCATATCGGACGTAAAATGAAATTATGTTTAAATGAGTACGGGGTACATAAAGCTTAAAGTTACCAGACATTCATTTTTCAGGATACGAGTAAACCTCCAACGTTAAGTCATTTCGGACTATGTATGAAATGATGTTCAAATGAGTACAGGGTACATACAGCTTAGAGTTAACTGACATTCATCTTTCACAGTAAGAGAAAACCTCCAACTTTAAGTCATATCGGAATATGAATACGATATTCAAATGAGTACAGGGTACATAGAGCTTAGAGTTAACAGACATTCATCTTTCACAAAAAGAGAAAACCTCCAACGTTAAGTAATATCGGAATAGCAATAGAGCTTAGAGTTAACAGACATTTAGCTTTCAGGATACAAGAAAACCTCCAACGTTAGGTCATATCGGACGATGAATGACATGATGTTCAAATGAGTACGGGGTACATAGAGCTTAGTATTACCAGATATTCATCTTTCAGGATAAAAGAAAACCTCCAACGTTAAGTCATATCGGACGATGAATGACATGATGTTCCAAAGAGTACAGGGTACATAGAGCTTAGAGTTACCAGACATTCATCTTTCAGGATATGAGAAAACCTCCAACGTTAAGTCTTATCGGACGATGACAGAAATGATATTCAAATGAGTACAGGGTACACAAAGCTTAGAGTTGCCAGACAATTAACTTTCGGGATAAGAGAAAACCTCCAACGTTAAGTCATATCGGACGATGAACGACATGAATTTCAAATGAGTACAGGTACATAGAGCTTATAAATACCAGACATTCATCTTTCAGTGTAAGAGGAAACCTCCAACGTTAAGTCATATCGGACGATGAATGAAATGATGTCCAAATGACTACAGGGTACATAAAGCTTAGAGTTACCAGACATTCATTTTTCAGGATAAGGGTAAACTTCCAATGTTAAGTCATATCGGACTATGAATGAAATGATGTTCAAACGAGTACAGGGAACATAAAGCTTAAAGCTACTAGATCTTCATTTTTAGGGTAAGAGAAAACATCCAACGTTAAGTTATATCGGAATATGAATATGATATTCAGTTGAGTACTCGGTACATAGAGCTTCGAGTTAACAGACATTCATCCTCCAATATAAGGGAAAACTTCCAACGTTAAGTAATATCAGACGACGAATGACATGAAGTTCAAATGAGTACAGGTTACATAGAGTTTAGAGTTACCAGACATTCCTCTTTCTGGATAAGAGAAAGCCTCCAACGTTAAGTTATTTCGGATTATGAATATGATAGCCAATTGAGTACAGTGTACATTGAGCTTAGAGTTAACAGACATTCATTTTTCAGTATAAGGGAAGACCTCCAGCGTTAATTCATATCGGACGATGCATGAAATGATGTTCAAATGAAGTACAGTATACATAGAACTTCGAGTTAACAGATATTCATCATCCAACATAAGGGAAATCCTCCAACGTTACGTCATAACGGACAGTGAACGAAATGATGTTCAAATGAGTACAAGTAACATAGAGTTAAAGGTTATCGGACATACATCTTTCAGGATAAGGAAAAACCTCTAACCTTAAGTCATATCGGACGATGAATGACATGATGTTCAAATAAGTACAGGGTACATAGAGCTTAGCGTTACCAGACATTCATCTTTCAGGATAAGAGAAAACCTCCAAATTTAAGGCATATCGGACGATGGATAAAATGATGTTCCAATGAGTACAGGTTACGCAAAGCTTAGAGTTCCTCGACATTTATCTTTCAGGATAATAAAAAACCTCCAACGTTAAGTCATATCGTACGATGAATGAAAAGATGTTCAAATTAATACAGGATACATAAAGCTTGAAGTTACCAGACATTCATCTTTAGGATAAGTGAAAACATCCAACGTTAAGTTATATCGGAATATGAATATGATATTCAGTTGAGTACTGGGTACATAGAGCTTCGAGTTAACAGACGTTAATCTTCCAATATAAGGGAAAACCTGCAACGTTAAGTCATATCGGATTATGAATATGATAGTGAATTGAGTACAGGGTACATAGAGCTTAGAGTTAACGGACATTCGTTTTTCAGTATAAGAGAAAACCTCCAACGTTAAGTCATATCGGACGATGCATGAAATGATGTTCAAATGGGTACAGTATACATAGAGCTTCGGGTTAACACGCATTCATCATCCAATATAAGGGAAAACATCCAACGTTAAGTCATATCAGACGATGAATGAAATGTTGTTCAAATGAGTACAGGGTACATAGAGTTTAAAGTTACCAGACATTCATCTTTCAGGATAAGAGAAAACCCCCAACCTTAAGTCATATAGGACGATGAATGACATGATGTTCAAATGAGTACAGGGTACACAGAACTTAGAGTTAACAGACATTCATCTTTCAGGTTAAGAGAAAACCTCCAACGTTAAGTCATTTTGGACTATGAATGAAATGATGCTCAAATGAGTACAGGGTACATAGAGCTTAGTGTTACCAGACATTCATCTTTCAGGATAAGGGTAAACCTCCAGCGTTAAGTCATATCGGACGATGAAGGAAATGATGTTCAAATGAGTACAGGGTACACAGAGCTTAGTGTTACCAGACATTCATCTTTAAGGTTAAGAGTAAACCCCCAATGTTAAGTAATATCGGGCAATGATTGAAATGATGTTCAAATGAGTACAGGTTACACAGTGCTTAGTGTTACCAGACATTCATCTTTCAGGATAAGAGAAAACCTCCAACGTTAAGCTATATCGAATTATGAATATGATTTTGAATTGAGTACAGGGTACATAGAGCTTACAGTTAACAGACGTTCATTTTTCAGTATAAGGGAAAACCTCCAACGTTAAGTCATATCGGACGATGCATGAAATAATGTTCAAATGAGTACAGTATACATAGAGCTTCGAGTTAACAGACATTCATCATCCAATGTAAGGGAACACCTCCAAGGTTAATTCATATCAGACGTTGAATGAAATGATGTTCAAATGAGTACAGGGTACATAGATTTTAAAGTTACCAGACATTCATCTTTCAGGATAAGGGTAAACCTCCAGCGTTAAGTCATATCGGACGATGAATGAAATGATGTTCAAATTAGTACAGGGTTCATAGAGCTTAGAGTTACCAGACATACAGCTTTCAGGTTATGAGAAAACCTCCAACGTTAAGTCATATCCGACGATGAATGAAATGATGTTCAAATGGGTACAGGGTACATAGAGCTTATGGTTACCAGACATTTATCTTTCAGGATAAGAGAAAACCTCCAACGTTAAATCATATCGGACGATGAATGAAATGATGTTCAAATGAGTACATGGTACATAGAGTTTAGAGTTTCCAGACATTCATCTTTCAGGATAATAGAAATCCTCCAACGTTAAGTTATATCGGTTTATGAATATGATAGTCAATTGAGAACAGGGTACATAGAGCTTAGAGTTACGAGACATTCATCTTTCAGTTTAAGGGCGAAAAAAGCCGCATCCGATAACTCAGCATGAGCAAGATTTTAACTGGGGCTTCCTAAACGTGAGGCAGACACTTTACTTGACACTACAGAGGCGGGCTACTCGCTGGTGTTATCTTACTCGAGTCGTATTCTAGAGTTGGCGTAATCGATCCCAGTCTATGGCATGTTGACTTTGGTTATTCATGGGCGTTATTTAACTGCTATGGGTCTCAACACCCCTATGTATCTCGAACTGGACCACAGAGGACGTCAGTAGTGGGTTTTTATGATTAGTATATTCATAGGAGAAAGTTAAAGAATATGTCAGTACTCCTGATGTTTAATATATTTTTATGACAAATGTATTATCCTCATAATTTTGATGGTCCTTCTCAAGTGCGATGCACTTGTCCCAGCGTTTCTGCCAGTCTTTACAGACATGTTGGAAACCATTTTTGAGAGATCCTTCAAAATGGCCTCCGCAGCCTTCACCACTGCTTCTGATGATGGATAATACGTCCCACGAAGGCGTTTCCTCAAGTTAGGGAATAGAAAATAGTCACATGGGGCTAAATCCGGACTATAGGGAGGGTGAGAGATGCACTTCACGTTGATTTTTACAAGATATTCAGCAACAATATTGGCAATATAGCCCGCGCATTATCGTGGTGCAGCATCCAGCCTGCTTCACGGAAATGTGCTCTTTTGCGCTTGATATGGAAGTGCAATGTTTTCAGGACATCCCTGTAGTATTGTCCAGTTACTGATGTGTGTGCAGGTACAACATGCTGATAAACGATTCCATGAATATCAAAGAATGAGATGACCATAACTTTCCCAGCAGAAGCAACCACTTTTGAGTTTTGGGGGGTTGGTGATGAAGGAGGTTTCCACACTGAGCTTTCCTGTTTGCTCTCAGGATCAAAATGATATAACCAAGTTTCATCAGCAGTGATTACGTTTGAAAGAAACTCCGGATCTTCCGCTAACGTCAATTGAGCTGCATGTTACCTCCATTGCAGCAGTAGGCGATACTGAACATGTCTGTACTTGCCTGGTTCTCACAGGCGGGAACTAGGAGTACCAACAATGAAACTATTACGGCGTGTTTGTTTCACATTAAGCTAATAGAACATACTAATATTGAATTTTAGTGCGAAAAATTATTACCGTAAAAAATTATGTACATTCTTTAAGTAACAGCCGTCGTACTTTTTAAAGCTCGCTAATTAAATGAATGTTGTGGAAACTGCATATTTAGCTGCCTACAACTTGGGTTTTAAAGGCTTAAAATCCAAGTTCAAACATCAAAAAGGTCTGATTGGTTGTTTATTTTGACAGATTAATAGAATAGCTATGATATGTTATCTTGAAGAGGAGTATGATGTGTATGGCGTTTAGACAAATAAGCCAACAATTACTAGTTCCGTCTTCAGTCCATTAACTGTCCACGGAACCTAATGCTTCGTCCTGTTCTGAGAGATGCATTTTCAGGGGCAAAATTGACTGCGAGCGAATGATCTATTATCACCTTTATGGATTCGATTTTTTCTGGAAGTTGGAATTTGAGATCGCTATCAAACATTTCTACTGTAGACTTTTGGTGACTTAAGCTAAATTATTGAAATGTTATACATAGTATCAACAAATATAACTTGATTTGTTCTGTAATATAATGCTGCTAGTTATTCTGATTCCTCCAAAGGAACGAGCCTAAAGGCATTTTCAATAACAACAATTAATTTAGAAAGATAATAATGATGATGATAATGATGATGATGGTGATGATGGAAGAGATTAAACAGATTAGGTGATCCCGAAGTGAGGAAGATAGACGATAGGAACGGTGGCAATGAAGCAATTAAAACATTAACATATGGCACAACAGCCCTTAAGGGTCAAGGCCTGTCAACCGGACTGCCGGCCTCACGCCCACATACTCTAGGCAGAGGTGGGTGATCATCCAACATATACGGGGAGAATATGTGGTCAGCATCTCGGTGTCCCAGCCGGAAAGTTGACATTTTAGGCCAGGGTTCGCTACCTATCGTAGCTCCTGAGTTTCCTTACGATGCTGAAAGGACAACAGGCCCTATACCAGGACTTAAAATCCGCATCCTCCAGGGTGGGATCGATCCAACGCAGGTAAGCAAAGGAAGACGCCTTCCACTACGCCACGGCGCAGGAGGAAGGAAGCAATTAGTGAAATAAGAATTCGAGTAAACCGGAGAAAACCTATCCAGACATCTTTTTGTGTTCAAAAGACTGCAGGAAAAAGAAGATCTCGCCTAGGTAGCGTAGATGGGAACGTATCTGCCTCACGTTCAAGTGGTCCCGAGTTCGAATCTCGGTCAGGGTGAGTTAACTGGATAAGGTTTTTACAGGGTTTTCCCTTATTCTTAAAGACGAATGTCGGGTAGCTCTAAGCTCTATGAGCCCTGGAATCGTTTGAGCATCATTTCACCCATTTCATTCACCGTCCGATATGACTTAAAAAGGTTAAAGGACGTACATTACACACAACAAAAAAGGTTAAGGGCATTATTAGAGTGATAACTTTTTTTTGTAATTTTACGTCCTCCAAGGTTAAGTCATATCGGACGATGAGTGGAATGGGTGAAATGATGCTCAAATGATCCCAGGGTCCATAGAGCTTACAGTTTCCTGACATTTATCTTTCAGCATAAGGGGAAACCCTGGAAAAAACCTTGTTCAGGTAACTCACCCTGACTGAGATTCGAACTCGGGACCTCTTGAACGTGAGGCAGACACTCTACCACCACG
The DNA here is from genome assembly GCA_030765055.1 of Mantis religiosa. NCBI lineage: Eukaryota > Metazoa > Arthropoda > Insecta > Mantodea > Mantidae > Mantis > Mantis religiosa. The sequence continues at coordinate 833,224 of JAUKNK010000134.1, forward strand.
CTACCAAGGCGGGCTTAGAGTTATAATGACGTATTAGTAATTCTAATAATTTTAGCATGACTACTAATATAATTTAATCAACTTCTTGCCAATCCGAAAAGTAAAACTAAAATAGGTATTAAACTTTCTTAAAATGAAATTACTCTGAATTGAAAATGAAAATATAAGTTAGATATTTACATTTTCTTTTATTAATTTAAATTTTTTCATGAAGTTTGTTAATAATGAATTGTTCGTTGTAATTCCTATATACCATTTTGCTATTTTGCATACATTTAAAAGTGTTATCTATAAGAACCTGAATTTTGATTCATTACATGATCTCAATTGTTAAGTGAAAATTAAATGCAACGTATTGTTTCGAACGTCGCTTCGCTAATAATAGAATAAAGACATCTATATTGCTGCTTTAGAACATTTGCATAAGCTCTAAAATATCAAATACACACATTGAATGTCTTAATGAAGGAAATGCCTGCATTAAAATAATAGATATTACTTCCAAAATGTTATGTTTACGGGCATGCGTAATGTGGATATCAACATGCGTCCGCCTCGAATATGCCCAATGGAGCCGGGCGTTTTCGGTGCTGTTGGAGATTATCCAAGGCAGCTCTTTCCCTACAACCCTACACCTCTTTCTTCATCCACCATTCCCTGTTTCCAGATGCTTTTCGACTGGAAAAGCTGCAAATGTAAGCTATTCTAACATTAGAGCCTCCATTTAACATCGCGTAGTAGTTTTAAGATACACTATAATAGTGTTACTGTGTATTTCAGTTTTAATTCATTGCTAAGGTAAGAACAATAAACTTAATCAAGTTTATCCGCCATCATAAGAAAGAGCACATAATTTGGCGATTCTTCTGTTACTGAAAAGTAGACCTTTTACTGTTAGACATGAATAATCTCTGTAAAGTGTCGAATTAATATCTACCAGAGCCAATATAGCAGCTCAAACAGAAGAATAAAGTTAAAATTTTCGAGACAAAAGCACATTGCCTGCTCTGATATAGTGTCAAATATATTATATTATAATTTAATTTAATTGATGGAAATTAATCATTTCTGCACACTAGCCGTGTATCGGCTAAGGTTTTAGATAGTCAACCTGAAAAATTCAATGCCATGGTAGCTCAATGGGTAAGAGCGACTGGAGGGAAACCAGGAGATTCGTGGTTCATATCCCGATTATGACATTTAATTTTTCAGATTAACTCTATCTAATTATATTATAATCTCTTTGACTATCGATTACCTCCTGGATGACTTCATCCGATGTTCCAAGTTTATTTAGTTATCTGAAAAACAAGAAACAAACATACGACATCTATAATGTACAGAAATGTATTTTATTATTTTGGTTTTAAAAAGGCTTTCAACTAACATCCACTCCAGACGTACGTTATCGGTCCTGTTGGAGACTATCCAAGGCAGCTGTTTCTCTACAACCCTACATCTCGTTCCTCATCCACAATTCCCAGTTTCCAGATGTTTTTCTACTGAAACATCTGCAAATGTAAGCCATCCTAACATTAGAGCCTCCATTTAACAAGTTATATTGACGTCTTCCCTGTAAAGAGCGATGAGTTAGTCTGAATACTTGGATTACAGACTAGATGATTTTAGTATCTGTGATTTCTCTGAAAAATATGCTAAAATAACTTCCTCGGAAATATTCGTAACTCCCTTTGAATTACACCATTTCTTAAAACAAACATTCGTCATAAATTGCAGATGACCTTTGTGGCATCAAATTAAGATTAGCAATTAGAGCTTCTTCTCGAATTTCTTCGATTATAAAACTTTCGTCGCCTGAATCACTCATTTTGACATACAATTTACCATTTGTTATTTTTGCATCACCATAGTTACGATACTTCGCTATTCAAAGCGTCCAATATCAACTCAGACCGAGTAAACACATGGATTCTAAATCCTTTGTAAAATCAATATTATAGTTCATATTTCAAGTCGATTTTTTCTTGGGTAACAGATAAAATTACATATGGTGCAGGCGAGGTTTGACGTTTATCATTCTCTCGGTGCTAACGCATCGGGCATTATATTTTTCAATGATATAGTGTGATCCAAATAGAGCTGAACCATTTCAATAGGCCATAACTTTTGAATCAATAACAGGACATACGTGCAACTTTGGGAGAATATAATACGCAATTGGTAGATTAAATTACACTATTTACATCTCATAGAAAATGTAGGAAGTGACCTCCACCGGCATCTATACATGTTTACGACTGTAGCCACTAAAGTTTATATGGGTATCTTCAAGACATTTGTGGAGCAGCTGGATGATATCGAATTGAGAGAAGGTTGTTTCCAGCAAGATAGAGCAACGTGCCATGCATCTAATGACACCATGGAACTTTTAACCAGTTTCTTTGATAATCGAATAATCTCAAAAGCTCTGTAGCCCCCAGATCCCCTGAGCTAACCTCACCGGAGTTTATCTTGTGGGGGGTATCTAAAAAATAGAGTGTACAAGAATAGACCACTGACAGTTGATGTTCTCAAGGAATCCATTCGAACCGAAATAAGTAACATTGGCGAGGATACTCTCAGTAAAACTTCAGAAAATATGGTAAGATGAGTAACAAACATGTATAGATGCTGGTGGAGGACACTTCCAACAGTTTCTCTGAGATGTAAATAGTGTAATGTAATCTCCTAATTGTGTATTATATTTTCCCAAAGTTGCACATGTGTCCTATTATTGGTTAAAAGGTTATGGCCTATTGAAATGGTTCAGTTTTATTTGGGTCACACTATATCAGCTTACCTCCAAGTCCCACAAATAATTATTTCGTGGCCTCACAAAGTGACAAAGGAACAGCCAATATATTTAATATTCACTTATTACCTTTGTTACATTAGTCACGGATTAATGATATAGTTAACTTCAGTAATGGTTTTGTTTTGAGTTTCTTTGACAATAAAGCAGGTTATACTGACGTCTTCCCTATAAAGAGCGAAGATGTTTGTCTGAATGCGACAAAGTGGAAGTGACTCACATACATTAACGACAGATAATCACAAACTGCGGTACTTCTGATCGTTTAACAATCTTCTGCGCAATACTTCTTCGGTATTTTTATTGCATATATTTTTGTCTTTACAGCGCCTTGCGAGTTTTTAAGTGTCTTGTGCAATATGAATCACAAGACTACAGACAAGAGCAACTAATTCGGTTATTTCGCCTAGTAGATGATAAAATCCTACAAAATCGAAAGCATACATTCTGGAAATTACCTATATACATATTTAACATAATTTAAATAGAGCTTTAAGTTGCGGCATAGTTTCGGAAACTATACAAATGTTGACAACTGTTTCACCATTGAAAAGTACTATTCTTCCTGAGGGATTTTGACCATAAAACAGCTCCTAATTTCAAGAAACATCTTGGCTGTCACTTTGCTCTTGAAGATGGCGATGACAGGATGGTCGAAACGTTGGTTTTACCAAACACGACGCGGAAAAATCCGGATAGCCAAGATATTCCCAAATAAAAATATTTTCACAGATTCTGCACTTAAATCGAAAGAGGAGTTCATTTGAGAACATACTTGTGTAGACTTTCTTCTAATCTTGTCCTACAGGCAGTTTGTAAAGAAGAAAAAAGTTCATTGATTGACCTTTAATGGATTATATCTTTTCCTTTTTTCATCATCTCATTTTTTGGCCTAAAAGGATCTTCTTTTTTGGAGACACCAACAATATGTTTTTACTGTTCTATCTAAATTAGAAAACAATCATTTATTCACACTGACATGCCAATCCGAAGGACATGACTGAAAGAACAAGAAACGTTTTTGGGCTTTATGTCTTTAAATTAAAATTTGTGTGTTTAAAGTGAAAAATGCTAACTCTGTTTCAGAGAATAAATTTTGGGTGTTACATGATAATCTCTTATTGCATCAAGGACCCAAAACAACGCAATTAGAGGAAAATGTTTCACAGTCTCTTTTATCAATGGATGATGTCTATGACTACTTCTAATTCACTATTTGGATGATTCAGAGGTCATAAAAATTCACTTTTGCCTTAGACGTCATTAAGAAATGTTCTGAGGCACATTAAAATCATTATTTACTACAGTAACCACTAGAGAGCACCACTGAGCTATACCTATTAATTTAACCACCATAATATTACATGGGGTGCCGACAGATGGTGCGGATGCAAGCACATTTTAAATTCTGTGCAACGTTGTTTGTCCCTATACAGCGGCACTTCCAATGCAAACTGCTTCACAAAACGCCACATCCCCAATGACTGCCCCACATTTAGTTTCCGAGTTCGAAGAATTGAATGGGGAGGTTCCATCATCTACTTGGGAGTGATAAAGGTTTGGATAAAAGTCTAACTTTCACTCAAAGCACTCTCGTTACGTCTCTAGGGGAATATAATCCTACAGAACGCCGCTTCAGGCGTTATCGAGTACTCCACATGGCATGTGGGCACCCGAGATAACACTGGAGAACCCTCTAACAGCAGCAAAAGCTGAGCTCCACAATATTCCCACTTAGAGAGTAATTGGCATCTAAATTAACCAGCCAGAATGTTTTACTCCTAGGTACACCAAGGTGTAATGGGTAGTGTGTTCTACCACAATAGCTTGGAGGGGCAATAAGCACCCTCGTGACCACTATCAACCTAAAACCAAATAATTTACCGTACAAAATATTACCCAAAAATTTTCCTACCTGCGTTAAAACCCTATTAAGGGCGGGCACGCAGCAACATCATTCTGACTTACTAAAGCCTGCCAGCAGTGACGGACGGACTAACTTTCCGTGAGCATATTACCGGGCTCTCTGCAAGAGTGCAGGGAGTTATTGCTTCCTTGTACCCAATGCTGCGTTTCGGATGCCAGTTCGCTTAAAGCTATACTTTTTCCTATCACTTGTAGGTCGTCCAATGCTGCATGCCTACGAGTTCTGGGTTATGGCCCCTGGCCTTCAAACGGCACAAAATAGAGGACTCCTGACCATCCACTCCGTGTGCCGATACTTTCCGGTAAGAGTACTCCAGGAAGCCTCATCTCTTCCATACGTGAAAGATGAAATTAGGCACCGGGCTCAAAAACTCTACGCAACGTACCTCAACATCAAAGCTCGTTCGTCAGATCTCTGGGGGATTTGACCATCCTATACTCCGCTTGAGGCGTCACAGGGTACCCCGTACGGCATGCGGGCACCCGAGATAACAAAGGAACAACTCTTAACAGAAGCTAAAGCTAAGCTTCATTAATCCTCAATCAGTTGGCCTCTAAATTTATCATCAGAATGTAAAATATTGTTTGCACCAAGCTCTACGGGTATTGCGTTCTATAAACATAGCTTAGAGGGGCAAATCGCTCCCTGTAAGGCACTTCCTATCTACACCAAAACCAGTAACTATACACTATCCATACCTGCGCTTAAACTCTATTGAGGGTCGGCACGCAGCAAAATTACTTAGGCTTATTAAAGCCTGCCAGCAGCGACGGATGATCACTATGTACGAGTGAATAAATACAGTAGAGAAAACACATCAGTGCTAAACATCAAGATTTTTTTGAGAATAGTGTGTTGAAGCAAGGTAGAATAGGTAATACAGAATATTTCTCTTTACTTTCCTGCATAAAGCCCAAATTATTATCAACCGCAACAATTATTAAATTTACAATGTACTATTGGTTTTAAATTCCATAGCTGAAAACATCTTCAGTTCTAATAAAACCTTCCATTTCTCAGTTTCATACATTTATAGTCAATTTGGATCGACCTGAGACTCGTATCTATTTAAGTAATTAATTGATTAAAAGCATGAATTAATGTACAGTAAAAGCAAATATAGTTTATTGCTAAAACGCTTAAAATGTTCTATTAATTAAATTATGAAAAGATAATTAATTACATGCTCACTTTCTTCTAGGGTAACAAGCCAGGTGAAAAGATGATTAGGTATCGACGTTTCGGGAGTGTGCATCTCTCCCATCATCAGGATATTCATAAAATGTTATATCCACAAATGAAATACTGGATATAACACAGCTATAAACAAAGACAAAACCCTATGAAAATTCTCATTACTGAACAAAAGACTGCTTTCAGTAAATTAAATGCCAGGTCAGGAGATGGCGTGAGTATAGAAAATTGTGTCAAAGAAACGTAACTACTTAAATTGATTATCAAGCTGTATTGATCTTTGCTTCTTAAATAGACGGATTTCCATTTTCAAGGCAGGTCCAAGAGGGGCTGAGCTGAAATCCAGCATCACGATTATGCGTGCTCCTTTCAGGGGAAATGGCCAAAGCCTCCTTAATTCTCCGCTCCGAGTAACTGTTGCATTTTACCAAGATGATCGTCTCCCGAAAATTGGCTGTACGGTCATTATGGCAGCCAAGACTTCTCACGTTGCAACCTGAGCATTGTTTTGATAACGACCGTAGAGCCAACACAGCTTGATAATCAAGTTAAGTAGTTACATTTTTTTGACACAATGTTGTATACTCACGCCATTTCCTGACCTGGCATTTAATTTACTGAAAACAGTCTTTTGTTCAGTAATGAGAATTTTCATAGGGTTTTTTCTTTGTTTATAGTTGTGTTATATCCACTGTTTCATTTGTGGTTATAACATTTTATAAATATCCTGATGATGGGAGAGGTGCAGACTCCCGAAACGTCGATATCTAATCGTCTTTTCACCTGACTTGTTGCCCGAGAAGAAAGTGGGCACATTCGTCACTGGGAAAGCTTCAGGTCTTATTATAATTAATTTCATATTTTTATATGAAACACAACTTGCAGCAGGATATGCTGAACACCTGTGCGTAGTTTTACGCCTGTAACTGTAAGTAGAAATAAAGATTTAATTCCTTCATAACCTTTATCAGCCATTAGACACGTAACGGCTTCAGTATCTCCTGCAGAAGGACTGTGTACACCGCAGGTGCTGCTTTCGTGACCAGTTCAATCGGAAGATACACATAAATAAGTCATTTCTTACTGATAACTGATGTGTCATATAAGCCTGACATGATATCTGAAGCTCTAATAAAGTACAATCATGTTACTTGCGCGCTACAGTCTTTGAAAAATGCAAATGTATTTAGTCGACATTTGGAATGCCTTATGCCCTTGGTATTAACATACAAAATTTTAATAAATAATTGCAATATGTGCATCTAGTATCGCTTTGAGGTTCTGTTTGTATCTCTTGCTACAGTTAAGGGAAAGTCTGAAAAAAAATCTGTATATCTAATAACTCGGTTTCTGGAATCTATACCAGGCCTCATTGTACTAAGTTTATTTTTATCTTTATTCAATTCAATTTTCAAAACAAATTACATAAATTAGTTGCATTTTGCTGATATAATCTACTTGCTGCCTTAACTAAGCCTATAGGTTCCTGAACTCCAGTAAACTTACAACCTAAAAACAGTCTTTCTTCTATTTTGTTTCTACTCCAACAAAATAAATCGAATCTACGCTTCTACTACAGCTGTAATTGGTATAAAAACTACGAAAGGCTGTTTCCTACAGTTTTAAATTTCCTCTTCTGCATATGTTATCCAAAGCTTCCTCCTACTGGTATCAGTAGATAGAGCTGGTTCGTCAGGTCCAGATATCCCTCTTGCTATCTTTCCTCTTCTACATAATCATTTGTACCTGTCCGCTCTGATTTTCACTATATACCTCCTCTGGCCCTCCTGGGGTTCTAATTTCGGTGGCTTCTGATGGAATGGGTGAACTGATGCTCAAATGAGCCCGGGGCCCTTAGAGCTCAGAGTTACCCGACATTCATCTTTCAGGGTAAGGAAAACCCCGGCAAAACCTTATCCAGGTAATTCACCCTAACCGAGATTCGAACTTGCGACCTCTTGAACGTGAAGCAGACACGCTACCGTCTACGCTAGCGAGGAGTAGGTTTTTCTTCCGATATCCATAACTGGCGTCTTCTTTTCATCAGTAGTACGTCTTCAAGTCTGGTAATCTGTATCTTCAGTTTCTCTTGGCCCTATTTCGCTCCGACAATCTCTTAAGTAATATTCTTTCCTCGAAGTTTGAAATGATGCTATATTTAAGACCTTTGTTGCAGGTCACATATTCCTCTAACGCCGTAGCGGATATTATCTCAGATAATATCTGAGACAAATTTTCTAGTTGTGCATAATCTTCTGCTTCTCTTAATGTGCCATAAGCATTTCCCTCTACTAGTTCACTATATTTATTGCACTCAAAAGTGCTGCTTCATGGCTGAGTGTTTAGTCTCCTTGGCTCTCACCTAGGCGGCCCAGGCGACCGCAAAGTGAGATTTGTGGTGGACAACATGGCGCTGGGTGGGTTTCCTTCGGGTCCTCCGGTTTCCCCAGCATCATTCTACGAACTGCTCCATCATTCATCCCAGGCGTTGGGCCGACCCTTCAACACTGATGTCATCTCAGTTACATTGCTCACATAAATATGTGTTCTTCTTTTCAAATATACATTATATGGGTCATGTCCTGTAACAAAGTGAAAAACTCCTTTTCTTGGTTTTATATGTTCCAATCTAGCATCTTGTTAATGTCTGGAAATAAATCATGTACTCTTCTTCCTGCGTGTTCATTATCCCACTCTTCTTGTCATTCCTATAGTAAATAATTCCACACTAATTCTTCTACTATAATAATATACTATATTATTATACTATAATTCTTATACTACATCTTTTTCCCAAAATTTTAAAAACATTGCCATATTCTTCCTTCTTTAGCCAGTGACATCCTTTAATCCAGTTATATATTCAATAGCCCAAATTCCTGCTAAGGGCCAAAGTGGATGTCATTTTTGTAACTCCGCTGCTGTGAAGTAATATTTGCCTCTGAGCTTTTTGGATTAAATTTACACAGGATTTGACCCTTAACCTATGTGCCCATGTACTTGCACCATATCCTATTATACCTATTACAAAACTCATATGATATATCCTTGTGGCTGTGAAAGGAATTCAACAGCTCTTTTGTACAATGGACGCCAATTTCATAACGACATTTACTACACTTTCTATTACATACTTATGCAGTTGTTTAGAAGTCATTTTCCAACTGATTCTATGAGTAAATACGCAAACGTTTTGTGTTAGTATTTGCCAATATATGTGGGTCTAATTTTAATTTGGTTCTGGTACACCACTGCTCAAGAGCGTCATCATCTGCTTAGATTTCTGTTCTAGGTGAAAGACTGCTCGGCAATGTCATATTCACTGCAAACCTAGGGAACAAAATAACGTGTATATTTTATGTTTTGCTAAAATGTTAACATTCAGGTCAGTAGCAGGTGTTTTGAAACACCTATAGACTACAATTCCAGGGATTTGGTATATGATGCAGCAGGTAGATTGTCCTGGCAAAAATGGCGGCCTTTTTAATCATATAATATTCAAGAAATTAAATATTTATATGTACTGCATAAAGTGACAACAGTTGTTAATCGAATGTGATAATAAATGTTTACTATAGGACTCTTTGATAGAATCTAGTCTCCCTAAGTGGTTGAAATCACTTCACGAAATAGTTACCTTTTCTGCCAACTAACAGTTAAAAATCATTGCTCACCTTACACTATTACTTGCTTCAAGTTCTGATACAATCGTAATTTTTGTGTTGCTTTCAGGAAATCAGGAGCCTAAAAACCTAACTGCGCAGAGTGAACAACACCTTTCCCTGGAAGCACCAGCCAGCATTTCTCCGTAAGTTAACATTTTTCTATTTGTAAACGTGGGCGCTTCTTTTTTCAAAGTGATGTCGTGATACCAGGATCAGAGCTCCGACGGTGTATTAGAGTTTTCTCCCCCTATAGTTCTTTCACATGCCACTACATCTACTGACAAGAGACATATTTGAACCCTTAACAAAGTGAGACAACCAGATCGACCTGGAAGTGTTGGTGGTACGTGTACTGTGGTTGGCTACACTGGATTTGGCCAATTGCTGTCAACTGTACTCTGAAGATATCTGGTGGCAGCTTACAGCAGTGGTGAGGCGTGACTTTCAAAGCGAGGGAAGCTCCAAATAATAATTTTCATTAAAATAAGAGAGAATAATGACTCAAAGAACTAAGATTACTTTTCCGTACTCTTTATATTGTACAATCACACGTAGGTCCAGTATCCAGGCGTGACTTTCAAAGTGAGGGAAGCTCCAAATAATAATTTTCATTAAAATAAGAGAGAATAATGGCTCAAAGAACTAAGGCAGCTCTTCAGTACTCTTTCTATTGTACAGTCACACGAAGGTCCAGCGTCGAGGCGTGACTTTCAAAGCGAGGGAAGCTCCAAATAATAATTTTCATTAAAATAAGAGAGAATAATGACTCAAGGAACTAAGGCTACTCTTCAGTACTCTTTCTATTGTACAGTCACACGTAGGTACAGTAGCGAGGCGCGACTTTCAAAATGAGGGAAGCTCCAAATAATAATTTTCATTAAAATAAGTGAGATTAATGCCTCAAAGAACTAAGCCTAATCTTCAGTAATTTTCTATTGTACAGTCACACGTAGGTACAGTAGCAGGAAGTTACTTTCAAAGCAGAGAAGCTCCAAATAATAACTTTCATTAAAATAAGAGAGAATGACTCAAAGAACAAAGGCTACTCTTCAGTAATCTTTCTATTGTATAGTCACACGTAGCTACAATAGCAAGGCGCGAAATTCTAAGCGAGGGAATTCCAAATAATATTTTTCATTAAAATAAGAGAGTATAATGCCTCAAAGAATTTAGGCTACTTTTTAGTACTCTTTCTATTGTGCAGTCACAAGTATGTACAGTGTCGAAGCATGACTTTCTACGTGAGGGAAGCTCCTAATAATAATTTTCATTAAAATAAGAGACAATAAAGACTCAAAGAACTAAGGCAGCTTTACAGTACTCTTTCTATTGTACAGTCACACGAAGGTCCAGTGTCGAGGCGTGACTTTCAAAGCGAGGGAAGCTCCAAATAATAATTTTCAGTAAAATAACAGCGTAATGACACAAAGAACTAAGGCCACTCTTTAGTACTCTTTCTATTGTATAGTCACAGGTAGGTCCAGTAGCGAGATGTGACTTTCAAAGCCAAAGAAGCTCTAATTTATAACTTCCATTAAGATAACAGAATAACGACTCAAAGAACTAAGACTCCTCTTTTGTGCTCTTTCTATTGTACAGTCCCACTTAGGTCCAGTACTGAGGTGTGACTTTCAAAGTGAGGGAAACTCCAAATAAAAATTTTCATTAAAATAAAAGAGAATAATGGCTCAAAGAACTAAGTTTAACCTTCAGTATTCTTTCTATTTTACAGTCACACGTAGGTCCAGTGTCGAAGCGTGACTTTCATGACGATGGAAGCTCCAAAGGATAATTTTCATTAAAATAAGAAAGAGGAATGCCTCAATGAACTAAGGCTACTGTTTAGCACTCTTCTATTGTACTGTCACACGTAGGTCCAGTGTCGAAGCGTGACTTTCTAAGTGTGGGAAGATCCATATAATAATTTTCATTAAAATAATAGAGAATAATGACTCAGAGAACTAACACTACTCTTCAGTACCCTTTCTATTGTACAGTCACACGTAGGTCCAGTGGCGAGATGTGACTTTCAAAGCGAAATAAGCTCTAATTTATAACTTCCATTAAAATAACAGAATAACGACACAAAGAAGTAAGACTCGTCTTTAGTACTTTTCCTAATGTACAGTCCCACGTAGGTCCAGTACTGAGGTGTGCCTTTCAAAGTGAGGGAAATTCCAAATAATAATATTCATTAAAATAAGAGAGAACCATGACTCAATGAAGTAAGACTACTCTTCCGTACTCTTTCTATTGTACAATCACACATTGGTCCAGTAGCCAGGCATGATTTTCAAAGTGAGGAAAGCTCCAAATACTAATTTTCATTAAAATAAGAGAGAATAACGCCTCAAGGAACTGAGGCTACTCTTTAGCACCCTTTCTATTGTACAGTGACACGAAGGTCCAGTGTCCAAGCGTGACTTTCTAAGTGTGGGAAGATCCATATAATAATTTCATTAACATAAGAGAGAATAATGACTCAAAGAACTAAAACTACTCTTTAGTACTCTTTCTATTGTACAGTCACACGTACGTCCAGTGGCGGTGCGTGACCTTCAAAGCGAGAGAAGCTCAAAATAATAATTTTCATTAAAATAAGAGAGAATAATTACTCAAAGAACTAAGACTACTTTTCAGTAACCTTTCTATTGTACAGTCACATGTAGGTGCAGTAGCGAGACGTGACTTTCAAAGTGGGGGAAGCCCCCAATAATAATTTTCATTAAAATAAGAGAGAATAATATTTCAAAGAACTAAGACTTCTCTTTGGTACTCTTTCTATTGTACAGTCACACGTAGGTCCTGTAGCGAGGCGTGACCTTCAAAGCGTGGGAAGCTCCAAATAATAATTTTCAGAAGACAAAGAGAGCCATGTCTCAAAGAACGAAGACTACTCTTCAGTACCCTTTCTATTGTACAATCACACGTAGATCCAGTACTGAGGTGTGACTTTCAAAGTGAGGGAAACTCCAAATAAAAATTTTCATTAAAATAAGAGAGAATAATGGCTCAAAGAACTAAGGCTAATCTTCAGTACTCTTTCAATTGTACAGTCACACGTAGGTACAGTAGCGAGGCGCGACTTTCAAAATGAGGGAAACTCCAAATAATAATTTTTATTAAAATAAGTGAGATTAATGCCTCAAAGAGCTAAGGCTACTCTTCAGTAATATTCTATTGTACAGCCACACGTAGGTACAGTAGCAAAGCGTGACCTTCAAAGCAGAGAAGCTCCAAATAATAACTTTCATTAAAATAAGAGAGAATAATATGTCAAAGAACTAAGACTTCTCTTTGGTACTCTTTCTATTGTACAGTCACACGTAGGTCCTGTAGCGAGGCGTGACTTTCAAAGCGTGGGAAGCTCCAAATAATAATTTTCAATAAACAAAGAGAGAATCATGTCTCTAAGAACGAAGACTACTCTTCAGTACCCTTCCTATTGTACAATCACACGTAGATCCAGTAGCGAGGCGTGACGTTCAAAGCGAGGGAACCTCCAAATAATAATTTTCATTAAAATAAGAGAGAATAATGACTCAAGGAACTAAGGCTACTCTTCAGTACTCTTTCTATTGTATAGTCATACGTAGGTACAGTAGCAAGATGTGACATTCAAAGCAGAGAAGCTCCAAATAATAAATTTCATTAAAATAAGAGAGAATGACCCAAAGAACAAAGGCTACTCCTCAGTAATCTTTCTATTGTATAGTCACACGTAGGTACAATAGCAAGGCGCGACATTCTAAGCGAGGGATTTCCAAATAATATTTTTCATTAAAATAAGAGAGTATAATGCCTCAAAGAACTTAGGCTACTTTTTAGTACTCTTTCTATTGTACAGTCACAAGTAGGTACAGTGTCGAAGCATGACTTTCTACGTGAGGGAAGCTCCTAATAATAATTTTCATTAAAATAAGAGACAATAAAGACTCAAAGAACTACGGCAGCCCTACAGTACTCTTTCAATTGTACAGTCACACGAAGGACCAGTGTCGAGGCGTGACATTCAAAGCGAGGGAAGCTCCAAATAATAATTTTCAGTAAAATAACAGCGTAATGACACAAAGAAATAAGGCTACTCTTTAGTACCCTTTCTATTGTACAGTCACAGGTAGGTCCAGTAGCGAGATGTGACTTTCAAAGCGAAACAAGCTCTAATTTATTACTTCCATTAAGATAACAGAATAACGACTCAAAGAACTAAGACTCCTCTTTTGTGCTATTTCTATTGTACAGTCCCACTTAGGTCCAGTACTGAGGTGTGACTTTCAAGGTGAGGGAAACTCCAAATAAAAATTTTCATTAAAATAAGAAAGAATAATGGCTCAAAGAACTAAGGCTAATCTTCAGTACTCTTTCTGTTTTACAGTCACAATAGGTCCAGTGTCGAAGCGTGACTTTCATGACGATGGAAGCTCCAAAGAATAATTTTCATTAAAATAAGAAAGAATAATGCCTCAAAGAACTAAAGCTACTTTTTAGCACTCTTCTATTGTACTGTCACACGTAGGTCCAGTGTCGAAGCGTGACCTTCATGACGATGGAAGCTCCAAAGAATAATTTTCATTAAAATAAGAAAGAGTAATGCCCCAAAGAACTAAGGCTACTTTTTAGCACTCTTCTATTGTACTGTCACACTTTGGTGCAGTGTCGAAGCCTGACTTTCTAAGTGTGGGAAAATCCATATAGTAATTTTCATTAAAATAAGAGAGAATAATGACTCAGAGAACTAACACTGCTCTTCAGTACTCTTTCTATTGTACAATCACACGTAGGTCCAGTGGCGAGATGTGACTTTCAAAGCGAAAGAAGCTCTAAGTTATAACTTACATTAAAATTACAGAATAACGACTCAAAGAAGTAAGACTCCTCTTTAGTACTTTTTCTAATGTACAATCCCACGTAGGTCCAGTACTGAGGTGTGCCTTTCAAAGTGAGGGAAATTCCAAATAATAATTTTCATTAAAATAAGAGAGAACCATGACTCAAAGAACTAAGAGTACTCTTCCGTTCTCTTTCTATTGTACAATCACAGGTAGGTCCAGTAGCCAGGCGTGATTTTCAAAGTGAGGAAAGCTCCAAATAATAATTTTCATTAAAATAAGAGAGAATAATGCCTCAAAGAACTGAGGCTACTCTTTAGCACCCTTTCTATTCTACAGTCACACGAAGGTCCAGTGTCGAAGCGTGACTTTCTAAGTGTGGGAAGATCCATATAATAATTTCATTAAAATAAGAGGGAATAATGACTCAAAGAACTAAAACTACTCTTTAGTACTCTTTCTATTGTACAGTCACACGTACGTCCAGTAGCGAGGCGTGACTTTCAAAGCGAGGGAAGCTCAAAATAACAATTTTCATTAAAATAAGAGAGAATAAATACTCAAAGAACTAAGACTACTTTTTTGTACCCTTTCTATTGTACAGTCACACGTAGGTGCAGTAGCGAGGCGTGACTTTCAATGTGGGGGAAGCCCCCAATAATAATTTTCTTTAAAATAAGAGAGAATAATGTTTCAAAGAACTAAGGCTTCTCTTTGGTACTCTTTCTATTGTGCAGTCACATGGTGGTCTTGTAGCGAGGCGTGACTTTCAAAGCGTGGGAAGCTCCAAATAATAATTTTCAATAAACTAAGAGAGAATCATGTCTCAAAGAACGAACACTACTCTTCAGTACCCTTTCTATTGTACAATCACACGTAGTTCCAGTAGCGAGGCGTGAGTTCTAAAGCGATGGAAGCTCCAAATAATAATTTTCATTAAAAAAAGGGAGAATAATAACTCAAAGAGCTAAAGCTACTCTTCAGTACTCTTTCTATTGTACAATTAGACGTAAGTCTGGTGGCAACACGTGACTTTCAAAGCGAGGGACGCTTGAAATAATAATTTCATTAATATAAGAGAGAATAGTGACTCAAAGGAATAAGGCTACTCTTCAGTACTCATTCTATTCTACAGTCACACGTAGGTCCAGTGACGGGCCGTGACTCTCAAAGTGAGAGAAACACCAAATAATAATTTCCATTAAAATAAGAGAGAATAATATCTCAAAGAACTAAGGCCACTATTCAGTTTTCTTTCTATTGTACTGTCACACTTAGGTCCAGTGGTGAGATGTGACTTTCAAAGCGAGAGAAGCTGCAATTAATAACTTCCATTAAAATAACAGAATAAGGGCTTAAAGAACTAAGGCTACTCTTCAGTACTCTTTTTAATGTACAATTACACGTAAGGCTAGTGGCAAGACGTGACTTTCAAAGCGAAAGTAGCTCCATATAATAATTTTCATTAAAAAAAGAGACAATAAAGACTCAAAGAACTAAGACTACTATTGTACAATCACACGTAGGTCCAGTATCGAGGCGTGACTTTCATGGCGATGGAAGCTCCAAATAATAATTTTCATTAAAATAAGAAAGAATAATGACTCAAAGAACTAAGGCTCCTCTTTAGTACTCCTTCTATTGTACAGTCACACGTAGGTCCAGTAGAGAGGCGTGACTTTCAAAGTGAGAGAAGCTTCGAACATAATTTTCATTGAAATAAGAGAGAATAATGACTCAAAGAACTAAGGCTACTCTTTAGTACTCTTTCTATTGTACAGTCACACCTACGTCTAGTGGTGAGATGTTACTTTCAAAGCGAGAGAAGCTCCAATTAATAACTTCCATTAAAATAAGAGAATAAGGACTCAAAGAACAAAAGCTGGTCTTCGGTACTCTTTCTTTTGTACAGTCATAAGTAGGTCTAGTAGGGAGGTGTGACTCTCAAAACGAGAGAAGCTCCAATTAATAAGTTACATTAAAATAACAGAATAAGGACTCAAAGAACTAATACTTTTCTTCAGTACTCTTTCTATTGTAGTGTCTCACGTTGGTCTAGTAGCAAGCCGTGACTTTCAAAGCGAGGGAAGCTCCATATAATAATTTTCATTAAAATAAGAGAGAATCATGACACAAAGAACTAAGGCTACTCTTTAGTACTCTTTCTATTGTACAGTCACACGTAGACCCTTCTTGCATAGTAAGACTGTTCACACTACCAGCTTCTCCGCTCGACTCAGACGTTCAAATAATTCCCACAGCTGTCCAACACGGCGTGAACTGTTAGCCTATAATGGAGAAAGTACGCAATTTTCACACATTTGCTAATAACTTAAAACTTCACAAGAATTTCCTGTTTGTCATTACTATATACCAATCTATGTAAAATACTATTGCTAATGCTGTTGAAATATACGTACAGTTGTATTTAAAATGTTTACATAAAACAAAGAAATAAACTTTTCTTCACGCGCTGCGAGGCTTCACGGGACAAAAAACTGTCAGTGCTTTCTAACTACCGAAGAGTCGCGATTGCTTCCGGGAACCTACGAAGTATCGTATTCAAGGTTACGAATGCGTAAATACAGTCTTGGATGAGCTCGTGGAACTGGTCACTCGAATCCAAGGAGCTGTCAAATTGTCCGCAGCTTCGCGGATGTTCGCGAATAAATTTTAAAAATGTATCCAATGCAATTAAAATATTGTTTGGTATGAGTTTTCTTGTTTTTGTTGTTTTTCTCCTGAAATTCTTGGGGAAGCTTCCAGCTCTTCACTGCACGCTTCGCTATTGACTTGTACTATCATATAAAGTACATGGCATTCAAAACTGAGAAAAATGGCGATTGTGATAATTGTTATTTTATTATGTTTTATTAAATCTAAAATAAATGTTCTAAATATTAGCGAAGGAGAATTTTTATAAAGCTTTATTTGTGCAACTTAGAAAAGGGGAATAATTCTGATACGTTTTGTAGTGTGTGCTTTTAAGATCATTTTGTTTACAATCTATGTACATTAAGGCTGTATCAAATATAAAATATTATTTGTCTGTTTGTCTGTCTGTTTGATAATATAATTTGTCACACGATTTCTTTGATGAGAAGTAGAAGTACACTGTTCAAGTAGAACATGTTAATGTCGTAAATATACGAGGACTGTTCAATAAAGAATGATCATAATATTTTTACGGTCATAATTTTTCACACTAAAACTCAGTGTTAATATATTCTATTAGCTTAATGGCTTTGAAGACCGGCAGAAACCCTGGGACAAGTACATCGCATTCAGGCGAGACTATTTTGAGAACGACCCTCAAAATTATGAGAATGAGTAAAGGTACGTTGTCACAAACAAAATTGTGTTCATTATTGAACAGCCCTCGTAGAACACTTTGTTTACGGTGATAGACACTGGACGCCGGCCCCGTAGCCGTAGTCGTTAGTATGTATATATAGAGGGTGGCGGGTTCAAGGCCCGCCTTGGGCATTGGTGTTTATTTGTACAGTGTATATGTGTAGAAATACAGAACAACTGACAGTAAATAAACGGAAACGGTAAACTAAGGAAACGAGAATATATATCTATATATACGACGATAGTCTGAAAGTTTCCGACTTCAGCATGAAGATGGCAGCACTCGTAAATAAAAGGTAGTGAATTTCGTTGTACATCTCTTTACAGTTACTTACCAAAGTTTCAGCCATTTTGGACACTCTGTTGTTATGTAACAGTCGTCTGAGTGAGTTGATGTGAGTGTTTTTATGAAAATGGACAAAATCGAGGATCGAGCTGTCAACATTTGTTTTTGAAAGGCAATACGCCTACGCAAATCAAAGATGAGTTGGATTCTGTGTATGGATACTCTGCACCATCATTTACCACAGTGAAATTTTGGGCAGCTGAATTTAAACGTGGCCTTAAGAGCTTGGGAGACGATGAAATTTCGGGACGTCCAAAAACTGCAACTACTGACGAAAACAACGCCAAAGTTCACCAAATGGTGCTAGACGACCGCCGAATTAAAGTGAGAGACATATCAGAAGCTATGAACATGTCAAAAGAATGTGCTTGTCACATATTAAATCAACATTTAGGCATGAGAAGGCTGTCCGCACGTTGGGTGCCGCGTTTGCTCATGTTATACGAGAAACGTGTTCGAATGAACATTTCCAACGCTCTGTTGGTGCAGTTTAGGCGCAATAAATCCGAGTTTTAGCGCCGATTAATTATTGTAGATGAAACTTGGATACACCACTATACCTCCGCAACAAAAGTACAGTCCAAGCAGTGGACTGCAAAGGAGAAACCGGCTCCAAAAAACGAAGAACTGTTTTTTTTTTTTTCGGCTGGGAAAGAGATTGCGACTATTTTTGGGGATTGTCATGGAGGTATTTTAATCGATTATATTGAAAAAGGAAAAACCATCACAGGAGCATACTAAGCATCATTACATGACAAACTGAAAGCAGAACTTGCGGGAAAACTACCACATTTGCAGAAAAAGTAAATCCTTTTCACCAAGACAACGCATCGTCTCATACCTCAGCGCTTGCAATGGCGAAAATCCATGAATTACTGTTTGAACTGCTCGACTCACCAGATCTAGCTCCAAGTGACTTCTTTTTGTTCCCTCATCTGAAAATTGGGTTCGGAGGACAGAGATTTGCGCTGGGAGGAGTGTGTACAGTTACAACGAGACTATGTTGAACAAAAAAATTCTGAAGAAAATGTCTTATATCTTTATTAGGTCGGAAAATTTTCTGACCACCTATATATAAAACTGGACTGGCCAATGGGGCATCCCCAGAGGAAGTTCACAAAGTGAAGACTGACCCCCCTCTAACGACCAGGGAGTTACTGAGCTGTCCTCGAAGGGCATCCGGTACCTCCGTGGGACTTTCCATAGGGTAACACCTAGAGACTAACAAGCCCCTCCCATCTGGACCGAAAACACAAGACGGGATGGAAGTGGATACGCCACTTACGCGCGCCAATCCAAAAGGGGAATGCCTCGGGGGGGGGGGGGGCCTAGTGATCTAGCACACCTTCTACTAGCTATGCTGGCGGGAATATATGGCTTCCCTCAACCCCGTCCGGAGACGTACCCGATCTCCCACGGGTATCGGGAACACACTGCACCCTCGAGTCCAACCCAATCCGAACAGCTCCCATATAGGGAGGGGCTTGAATGTTCGGCCAAGGGTTCCTCTGGTAAGGATGAAACGATAGGAGACAGAGCAAGGCCGAGCCAAAGAGTCACGACAGTATAGAGGACAGTTGAAGCTCCCCTGCAGGCCAGCATAACAGGTCCCTCCCGTCGTAGTCCTGAAACGATCCACCAGATCGTACCGGAGACCGGAAGACCAAGTTTTTACCAGGAGCATATCATCCTGCCATTTACCGCCGGGACACCCGCCACGCTTCTTCTCTGAAAGAGACCACCAGATGAGACATGATATGAAATTATAATGGAGATGAAATGGAGGAACAGGAAATTCGGGGATGTAATTACCAACCCAGCATTCACCTGGCGACGTGGGAAAACCCCGAAAAAGCCCATGAGTCAGGTAGGCTGGCCACGGGAATCGAACACGGACCTCCTGAATATGGGCCACAGACTGAACCGCCTGAGCCATACCGTTCGGTCAGACACTGTGAATGGACAGTAGTAGGTACAAGGGCTGTTCAATAGGGAACGAACACTTTTTTTTGACAACGTACTTTTACTCATCCTTATAATTTTGATGGCCCTTCTCAAAATATTTTCCCCTGAATGCGATACCCTTGTCCCAGCATGTCTCTCAGTCTTCACAGACATGCTGGAAACCATTTTTGAGAGATCCTTCAAAATCGCCTCCTCAGCCTTCACCACTGCTTCTGATGATGGATAATGCCTCCCACAAAGGCGTTTCTTCAAGTTAGGGAATAGAAAAAAGTCACATGGGGCTAAATCCGGACTATAGGGAGGGTGAGGGATGCACTTAACTTTGATTTTTGCAAGACATTCAGCTACAACATTGGCAACATGCGGCCGCGCAGTATCGTGGTGCAGCATCAAGCCTGTTTCACGGAAATGTGGTCTTTTGCGCCTGGTATGGACTTGCAATGTTTTTCAGGACGTACCTGTGGTACTGTCCAGTTACTGATGTGTGTGCAGGTACAACATGCCGATAAACCATTCCATGGATATCAAAGAATGGGATGACCATAACTTTCCCAGCAGAAGCAACCACTTTTACTTTTTTGGAGGATGATGATGAAGGAGATTTCCACACTGAGCTTTGCTGTTTGCTCTCAGGATCAAAATGATGTGGCCAAGTTTCATCAGTAATGATTACGTTTGAAAGAAGCTCCGGAAATTTCCTCTAACATCAACTTTAACTGCATGGTATCTCCATTGCAAGCGGTAGTCGATACTGAACATGTCTGAACTTGTCTGGTTCTCACAAGCGGGAACCAGGAGTACCAACAATGAAACAACTACGGCGTGTTTGTTTCTCATTAAGCTAACAGAATATAAAGATTGAATTTTAGTGCCAAGAATTATGACCGTAAAAAATTATGATCATTCATTGTTGAACAGCCCTTGTATACAGGAATTGCTTAGTTTTATACAGTCTGCTATTTCTATGGATTTTAGCACTATAACTGTAGTAAGGCTTAAAGATATTAAGATGTCATCTTTGGAGAGTGTTGAAATACTTTTGACCAGAGCTATGGAATACTTGATGCTTAGACTTTCAGACTTAGATAATGAGTTGTATTTATTGACGATTATACTTTGAGTAACGTTCCTTACCATTGTTATTTCACTCTTTGGAGGTGTCTTGATTGTAATCTGTAATCTGTTGAGTTCTGTTTTGATTATGAATTATATTTTCACTTTGCATTTGTAATATGTTGTATAATTTTTCTAAACATTAGTCTGAGGTTGTAATTTATTATATTAATAATTTTGATAGATGCATGTAAGCCTTCTCTGTATAGTAGTTGTACAGTAGTAAGAGAGTTAAGGCTGTTTGTAAGCTAATCTTAAAAATATGTTGCAAATCTTGCCTAGATTTTAAACAATGGAGTATCTATTTTATTTATCCAAAGATCCTTAGTTTGTCATTCATTCATTCATTCCCTTTTTACATCTTTCTTTAATTTGGCATACATATCTGGATAAATGAGTTGAATATCCACCAATCTACTCATTTCTTGACTCCTTTGTGAACAAATTCACATACAGTTTCCAGAGATATTGCTGTGTCCAAGGATACAAATTAATTTGAGAAATGTAATAATTTCATTCATTTTATTGTTCATATTGTGCATTAGGTATATATAATAAATGTTCAAATGCAATAAGTTCAGTTGACTATGTAGAGACACATTGATTTAACTTAATTTTAATACCATCTTCATTATTATGAATATAAACTCGTGCTTCAACACATCTTTGGGAACCTTTACTCCATCAGTATAGATATGAGTCCAAAAATTTAATGAAATTTCTCCACTAAATCAGAAAACTGATGATATCTTGCTGTTAGCTTACAATTACTAAGTTGATATTCTACAGCTTGTCCATGCACACCTCTACTAACAAGTATCTGTTAGTAGATTCCCTTTGATTTTTAAAACATGTTATGGATATAGGCAGAGCCAACATGAAAAATTCAATGCCATGGCCGGGATTTGAACCATGGATCTCCTTGTTTCCATCCAGTCGCTCTAACCCACTGAGCTAGCATGGCCAACGTGCCGTCGTCCATTTGACTCATATATTTCCCCGATAGACCTCTAGGGGCCCTCGCATCCGAGATAAACCGTCGGTGGCGACTTACTATCGTAAGTACATGAGTCCCAGGCTTCATCATTTAACTCTTATTATTTTAGTTAATTGATGGAAATTAATCATTTCTTCATACTAGTTGTATACAGATTAAGGTTTTTGATAGAGCCAACATGAAAAATTCAATGCCATGGCCAGGATTTGAACTACGGAACTCCTGGTTTCCTATATACGGCTAGTATGAAGAAATTATTAATTTCCATCAATTAACTAAAATGGTATAATATGTTGATATTTTTGCTATTGTTCCTGATAAACGAATTAACGATGCTTTAAAATTACTAAATTTAGAAGATAAAGCAATAAAATTCACATTAGAAACTAAAATTAATGGATTTCTTCCTTTTCTAGATTTGAAGATAATAAGAAATAATAACAAATAAGTTTTCGATATTTATAGGAAGTCTACTCATATCGATAATTACATAAAAAATGAGAGTTTTAACCCTTTTTCACACAAATTTGCTGTTTTTAATAGTCTGATTTATATATTAATAAATATACCCCTGAATAAAGAGAAATTGAATCAAGAATATAAACATATTACTAATACTGCTTTAATTAATGGTTTTAATAAAGACTTTATACGACAGAAGATTGAAAAAATTTAAATATTAAAAAACTGTTAATGATATTTCTACCCTTAAAAAATAAAAGATGATTATTATTTTAAAAAAATAATAATGATGATGAAGCGTTGGACTCAAGTACTTACGATAGTAAGTCGCCACAAACTGTGTATCTTGAATGCGAGAGACCCTAGTGGTCTACCGGGAAAATATATGAGTCAAATGGAGAATTTAATGTCAGGAAGACACGTTGGCCATTGTAATTCAATGGGTTAGAGCCACTGGACGGAAACCAGGAGATCCGTGGTTCAAATCCCGGCCATGGCATTGAATTTTTCATGTTGACTCTATTTATCTAAAACCTTAGCCTATATACGGCTACTATGAGTAAATGATTAAGTTCCATCGATTAACTAAAAATAATCACATAATGAATTTTGAATTACCAGCAGTTGATTCTGTTTTAAGATTTGTTTCGTTTTCAGATTTTGGTTATACTGAAATTACATAATAACATGGTAACCGGAAACCTTGACGACAGAGTTTATTGATGGGCTGACGATGCAAGCAATTTGTGTGTGAAATCGATCTCAATTAGAAGGAAAAATTAACTTCATTTTGTTGAGATAAGTGAAGCTTTTTTACAAATATTTATATTAGTGTAATAAGTACTTGTTTCTACATTTTCAGAAGAGCCAGTTTGGTACAAGTAGAAGAGTCCATGGTGCAAACTATCCCCCAGAAGCCTCTTGTACGCACCTTCACACAAAATACACTTCCTCAATCATCTTCCGTTCTTCAAGAATTGAATAACGTGGCCTCTAAGGAGAAGAAAGTTGATTTACTCATCGAGGACAAAAGATATGAGACACATGGAGAAACTTCAATAACACCAAATGAAACAAATTTAGTAAGTGGTAAGTTAGCCAATGCCTTCACAAAGCTATGCTAATGTTGCTGCAAAGACCCTAGTGCCAGCATTTACACTAGCAAGGCTTGCTTCTATAGCCACATAAATGGGTGAAGTTGAGCGAATAAATGTATCTTCATTTCCATTTTACATAATTTAAAACATTTCACAATATTTCTATTGTCTACCTTACCCTAAGTACAAATTATATTCTAGCCGCTCATTATCCCCTTGGTCTCCTTGCGGCCTCGCTCCCTGGGCTTTGGCTCACCTTGGAGTGCTCTCCTTCTGTTTCATCATTCTACCCTTCCTTTTATCCTTACTGTATTCTCTTCTGCTCCTCCTTTCTTCTCCTACTCCATTTCTATTTCATATTTAAAAACTCCCCCATGTTCCTATACTTTTTTCCCCTTTTTCTGTCAGCATTTTCATAGCTACTATTTTTTTATCCTTCTATACCTTATTTCTCCACTTCAGAATTTCCCTCCAGTCTATCATATGAGAGTCGGCTGATAAGTCCCAGGTCTTACAATAAAAAAGCATTACATTTTTTTTTCCTTATTTCTCAACATAATCTCCAGAAAGGCTAACACATTTGTCATGTCAGAGTTCTAATTTAATTAAATCATCTCTGTTGCACGATTTATCATGGTCCTCAAAATACGAGGGCTGTTCAATAAAGAATGATCATAATTATTTTATGGTCATAATGCTTTGCACTAACATTCAATCTTATTATATTCTATTAGCTTAATGTGAAACAAACACGCCGTAGTAGTTTCATTGTTGGTACTCCTGGTTCCCGCTTGTGAGAACCAGACAAGTTCAGACATGTTCAGTATCGCCTACCGCTGCAATGGAGATATCATGCAGTTAAAGTTGATATTAGATGAAGATCCGGAGTTTCTTTCAAACGTAATCATTACTGATCAAACTTGGCCATATCATTTTGATCCTGAGAGCAAACAGCAAAGCTCAGTGTGGAAATGTCCTTCATCACCAACCTCCAAAAAAGTAAAAGTGGTTGCCTCTGCTGGGAAAGTTATAGTCCTCTTATTCTTTGATATTCATTGAATCGTTTATCAGCACGTTGTACCTGCACACACATCAGTAACTGGATAATACTAGAGGAATGTCTTGAAAACATTGTAAGTCCATAGCAGGCGCAAAAGATTACATTTCCATGAAGCAGGCTGGATGCTGCACCACGATAATGAGCGGCCACATATTGCCAATGTTGTTGAATATCATGCAAAAATCAACATGAAGTGCATCCCTCACCCTCCCTATAGTCCGGGATTAGCCCCATGTGACTTTTTTCTATTCCCTAACTTGAAGAAACGCCTTCGTGGGAGGCATTATCCATTATCAGAAGCAGTGGTGAAGGCTGCGGAGGCGATTTTGAAGGATCTCTCAAGAAATTGTTTCCAGCATGTCTCTGAAGACTGGTAGAAATGCTGGGACAAGTACATCGCATTCAGGGGAAACTATTTTGAGAAGGACTATCAAAATTATGGGGATGAGTAAAGGTACCTTCTCAAAAAAAATTGATCATTCTTTATTGAACCTCCCGCGTAGCTGTTTACCACCACATCAATCACCTTCTCGTTGTTGTGAAGTCTTCGTCCTACAAGACATTTTTTGAGGTTCGGGAACAGGTGATAGTTACTGGGTGCTAGATCTGGCGAATAGGGTGGATGTTTAAGCAATTCGAACTTTTATTTTGCTCATTTTTCCCATTGCAATGACTGAATGATGGGCCGCAGTATTCTCGTGAAAAAACAAGATATTTTTCTTTGCCAAATGGGGTCTTTTTCTTTTCACCTCATCACTCAAACATTGCAATAGTCACCAGTGGTACTTTTACCCATTTCCAAGTAATCAATAAGAATAATTCTCTGTGCATCCCAGAAAACACTCGCCATAACCTTGTTGGCTGACAAAATTGGCTTTGCCTTATTTGGAGTTGACTCAACTGGCACAATCCACTTTTTTGACTGTGACTCATTTTCTGCAGTATAGTGATATATCTAAGTTTCATCCATGGTAATAAGCGGTGTCAAAAATTCACTGGCATTTTTACAGTAGAGCTCCAAATTCTTAACAGAAACAGTTTTCTCCGCAACTTTTAATCAAGTGTCAACAAATGTGGAACCCATCTTGTACAGACCTTATTAAGGCCCAAAACATTACTTATAATATTACCTGCACGTTCTTTTAAAATCCTTACAGCCTCTGCTATCTCAAACAACTTTAATCTGCGGTCTTCCAGCACTAAACTATGATTTTAGTTAATTGATGGAAATTAATAATTTCTTCATACTAGCCGTATATAGGCTATGGTCTTTGATAGATATAGTCAACATGAAGAATTCAATGCCATGGCCAGGATTTGAACCATGGATCTCCTGGTTTCCGTCCAGTCGCTCTAATCCATTGAGCTACCATAGCCAACGCGCCATCTTGACATTAAATTCTCCATCTGACTCGTATATTTCCCCAGTAAACCACTAGGGGCTCTCGCATTCGAGATACACCGGGGAAATATACGAGTCAGATGGAGAGTTTAATGTCAGGACGGCACGTTGGCCATGGTAGCTCAATGGGTTAGAGCGACTGGAGGGAACCAGGAGATCCGTCGTTCAAATCCCGGCCATAGCACTGAATTTTTCGTGTTGACTATATCTACTAAACAATGAATTTGTTCAATGTTCTCTGGAGTTGAGGCTTCCACTGGACTTCCAGAGCGAGACTCATCACTGGTACTCGCACCTTCCATTTTAAACTCCACAACCAACCTTTTAATCATTGTATATTAAGGGACAGGGCGAGGCTGATCACTTGTACGCGTACGTTCCATTTTAAACTTTACAACCAACCTTTTAATTATTGTATATGAAGGGACGGAGCGAGACTCATCACTAGTACTCGCACGTTCCATTTTAAACTCTACAACCAACCATTTCATTATTGTATATGAAGGGACAGAGCCTTTCAATGTACTGTACATTTCCTCCTTGATTTCTTTAGGGGTTAAGCCTTTCAAATGTAAGTATTTAATCACTGTTCGTTTTTCCAAACCCTCCATTTTCAAGAACTTATACACTTGTCTTGTTTAAAATGCTGTCATTCAAAAACTAAACAAGCTACTGACCTGTAACTATGGATACAAGCAAGTCTAGAGTTAAACTATATGATGCTATCTGTCAAACTGCCTCTCTATGTGAGGTGCGAGACTTATCAGCCGACCCTTGTATAATGCTGCATGCTCTTTTCTTCATTATATAGCTCACACAGCGCTTTTATCTTCAGCCTTAGCCCCTTCAGAAACTGTTCCTGTCCTCATCCATGCCAGCCCTACTCTTTCTCCCTTATTGCAATGATCCATGTGTTCTTGTCGTTCCCACTTTCTTTTTATTAGTCTATAGAATCTCAATGATTGTTTAGTTTCTAAGCTCCGCCATATCTCTTGTCTTCTTATGTCCTCTGTCCTATTTCTGACCATCTTCCAAAATCCTTCTCCACATCCACCTTGCTTAACAGAGAAAACTAACTCGGCCTTCAATAACCTAGAGGTACATAGTACATCGCAGTCTTTTGTAAGTTTCCGAGGCTGTATTATTTAAATAAAACAGAATTTTACTGCACCTTACTGCTTCTTTCACATCACCTCCATTTTGTGGTATGAAAGTGCAAGCAGAGTCCATAAAATAGAGCATTACTACCAACTTACCAACACAACAGTCTTGCTGCATATGGACATTATCTATAAAACCTCATTATTTGCAGATATTCATGGTAAAAACGGAAAACTTATCAAGAAAACGACAGGAAAAAATCAATTTCAGTTTTTATTGATTTGCTATAATATATATTTATCCAGCCCCAATTTCTTTTATTGTTTTATACAGATTTAAAGAACTTTTGTCCTCAAAGCGGGTACAAATTTTCTGCTTATCATTTGTACTTTCCAAAATCTGCTGTGAGTGCTTTTCGGTTGTCATTTATCATTTGTTCTAGTCTTCTCTCATACACTGTATATACTGTAATAGCCCATGTAATTGTACTCTACTACCTAGTCTAGCCATAAATATTGTTACAACTTGAAAAGTGAAAAATTCAAATACCATGCAATATAATTTAATTGGCTTTTAGTATCTTGTACCCACAGGTATTCATTACACATAGCACCAATCACTTTTCGAAATGGCATTCTTTTGCATGGACACAGGCAATGAGCATTTCTGACCACTCATCTATGGCAGATTGATTACATCAGGGGGAAATCTGCCACTGGTGACAACTAGTAATGCTTTAAACTACCAATGGTGGTTTTTTTTTCCCCTTGCAGATGATGCCCTCAAGCAGCGAACACAGCCGGTAGTCCAATGTTTTCTGGTCCAGACTGCTACTGGGCCAATCTTCAGACGAAATGAAGTCAGGAACATGACGCTGAAGCCATGCTTGCGTTGACCTGGCCTTGTGGGCAGGGGCGGAATCCTGCTGGAAAGTCCATGGTTGGTTTTCAAACAATGTGCCACTCAAGTTCTTGACAATAGGCTCCAAAACAGTGCTTTCACACACCATCTCTGAGGACGGATGATAGGCCCTCTGAGCTTTAGGGACCTTATCACTGTCTTGCCAAGATGATGATGCCTAAATCCCGTCATTTTGCACATTGAAAGACTTGTCAATAGTGAAAACTTTTTCATCAGTGAAGAGGATGTTCCGATGAGCATTTTGAGCGAAATGCTGTAGGAGACGTCGACATTTAAGCACTCTCAGCGTCCTTTAGGTTGGCGATAAGCCCTTAGTCCAAGATCATTTCAAGTGACAAGATAGACTGCTTTCACACAGCATTTATCCGAACACAAGCCGCTATTGCTTTTTGTGCTGCTGGAATCCTGATGATGTATTGTCAACCCTCCCTCGGCCGATGCTTTACAGTCCCAGTTGCAGTGAATCACTCAGTGGTGAGGTACACAAACATACGGCTGATTTTCAGCTTTTGTAGCACCTTGAAAATGTCACTTGTAGATTTTCCAACTTCATGCAACACAATGATGGATACACGATTTCCATAATCACCCCATTCCATGGTGAAACCTGGAGCTAACTAGTTCCTCTTTCAAAGATAAGTTTAAAAATGTTCAAGGTTAAGGAGTGTACACATGCAGTTCTTTACAGGCCAAACAGGATGTACAGTATGTGTTAAAATTTGTAACAGTATTTATGGCAAGACTAGGTACAGACTAGTCAGTGGGTAAAAAGGCAGTGAGCTTCTGCTGTTTTGGTGTGGTGTATTGTTTATGAGCAGCACAATCTGGCATCTGCTTTAACATTAGATAACATTAGAAGCTTATTTGTCAATTTTTCGTCTAGACTCTCGAAATAAATCATGAATTTCTGTATGTTTGTTATTGCTTGTGTGTGGATCATAACTACAGCTGGTTCATCAACACTGGCTGAATCTGAATACTCTTTATTTTCATTGTCCGTAACACTGCATGATGCAATAATGTCTTCCTCTGTAATGGGTTTATAACCTCTGTCATTGTCAATGTCTTCTTCCTCAGCATCGGAACAGTCATCAATATTTTTAAAAATGACAGTAAAATCTTCTTCAACACTTATTATTTTTTCTTCTTCTTCAATCTTGCTTTCTGTCAAGTCACACACCCAGGACTCAAATTTTTCCATGAATTTATCAAAGTTTCTCTTCTAACCTAGTCAGTGTAATGAATTCGCCCGCTGGCAATAAAATTTGAGTAATGTACGTAATGAGAATAACAATTTATCGTCTGTAAAACAAGTCTTCATTTAAATTAAATTTAAAGGGAGTCAATTAAAGACATTAAACAGCACTTTTAATATATTGGGATTTAACTGTATTGGAACACCAAAGTGAAGCGAAATAGTTATTAATTTATAGAGGAGTCAAATTTGTTACACATCGGCTTCACATACGTACCTATTTATGACTCATGTATAAATTAATACTTACTTTTAAGTTTTTCCAGAACATGTTTCAGAGGCTTTGCCCCCATCCTCAACCTACCATCGACTGGTTCTCATTGGTGTTATTGACGATATTTTGTCATAGGTCTCCTCTGGCGGTGGTTTGAGGAACTTGCCGAACAAATCTTTTTGGGGAATGTCAAAATTGAATACTTTGTTCCTATTGTTTGAAATAAAGATTTGTTCCCCTGTGTACAGTTGTTTTCCTGATGTTTTTTGTTTTAGTAGCTTTGGTTCTGGATTTATGTTGCAATTTTTTCCCAAAAATACGTGGCGACTGCTGATTTTTCTAATTGTTTATATTTTATGTTCCAAAAATGTTCCTTTGTTCTTGTTTCTAAATTTCTTTTGGTTCTTCAAATATAAACTTGACTATAGTCACAACATTAAATTTGAGGTATACCAAACTTTTTGTTAGAGGGATTGGCATCTTTGATGTTTAAACAAATTCGGTTTTTTAAGGAGTAATGTTTGACTAGTGCTAGTGGAATGTTTTGGTTTTTGAAGACTTATTTGAATTTATCAAAGGCCCATGGATGGTAAGTGAATTTTTTTTAATAATCATATTAGTTTCTGTAGCTGAGAGGGTTGTGGATTCCTTTATTAGCTTCTTCTTTCTTGTTAAGTTCACCCTTTTGGCTACTAATAATTTGGGAAAGCCGTTTTTTGTGCTATTTCAATAATTTTGTTGTATTCTGTTTTGTATTCTTCTGCTGTGATAGGGATGTTGACCAGTCTGTGTGCTAAACTATTGAAGATTGCCTGTTTGTGGGATCTTGGGTTGTAGCCATTAGCTTTTATGTAGTTTTATGTCTGTGTTGGTTTTCTGTAAATGCCAAAGTTTAGTCTGTTTTCATTCCTCATTACTTTTAGTTACAAAAATGGTAAATACTCGTCTTTTTTATTTCTACAGTGAACTTGGTGTTTTTTCTTGGATATTTAAAAGTTTTAGTGCATCACTGATGTGTTTTATTTTTGGCACTATTGTAGTCAAATTTACATTGGAAAAACCAAAAGAAATTTGGAAATAAGAGCAAAGGAACACTTTAGGAACATAATATATAAACAATTAGAAAAATGAACAGTTGCCACACATTTTTGAAAAAAAAAGCCAACATAAATCAAGATACAAAACTATTTAAACATACATCAGGAAAACAAGAACTGTCCACATGGGAACAAATCTTCATTTCAAAAAATAGGAACAAAGTATTGAATTTTGACATACCCTAATAAGAGTTGTTCAGCAAGTTCCTTGAACCGCCACCAGAGGAGACCTATGACAAAATATCGCCAGCTACACCACTGAGAACCAGTCGATATCGGGTTGACGATGGAGGAAAATATTCTCTGAAACATGTTCCGGGAAATTTAAAAGTAAGTATTAAATTATAGAGAGTCGTATTTATTACACACCAGCTTCACTTACCTACCTAATTTGAGGACATGTTTCGCGAACCATCATTCGCATTGTGGACTCTAATGCGACTTAAGCTTGATCTAGTGGTGTGGATAGTTCTGGAGTTGATGCTGCCATCTGTTGATTACGTGATTGAGTGAGTGAGTGTGTGGTGTTTAAGGGCCCATCGACAACAAGGTCATTTCGTGATTAATTTAAATGTGGGATTATCTTTTGGCAGGATTTCAAAGTTCATTAGGTGGCTTTAATGTTTTTCTATGTATATTCTCTCCCATGTGACGAGTTCACTATGATTTTGTACATATTTTAGTAATTTGGTGCTATCTTGAATTTCATGATTTTCAGACCAGAAATGAGCTGCTATTGCGGACTTATCAATATTTTTGTATCTTAAGTGCCTAAAATGTTCTTTCTTTCTAGTGCCTATGTCTTTTTTTGTCCTCCCTATGTAAATTTTTCACAGTCTTTACACTTTAAACTTTTCTTCTGGATTATCTTATCAATATCATTACTGTTAAATAGGTTTTTAATTTTAGTTAATTGATGGAAATTAATCATTTTTCCACACTAGCCGTATATAGGCTAAGGTTTTTGATAGAGTCAACATGAAAAATTCAAAGCCATGGCCAGGATTTGAACCACGGATCTTCTGGTTTCCGTCCAGTCGCTCTTAACCTTAGAGCTACCATGGTCAACGTGCCGTCCTGACATTAAATTCTCCAGCTGACTCATATATTTTCCCCGGTAGACCACTAGGGGCTCTCGTATCCGAGATGACGGTGTATCTCAGATGCGAGAGCCCCTAGGTGTCTACCGGGGAAATATATGAGTCAACTATGTTTTTAATGTTGTAATTGTACTTTGGTGCCAATGTTATATTGTATTTCTTGAATATTTTTTGGAACTTTTTTGTGGCCCAGGAGTGGTAAGTAAATTTAGCAAATCTAATTTCTTGTTTTATTGGTGAAAGAGATGTGATCTGTTTTAACCTTTTTTTATTGGAAACAACACAAATAGTAAAGAAAATAAATATGGGACTGTATATTTTAGAATAGGCAGCACAGAAAATGGTTAGGGAAACTCTGATACAAATTTACTATGCAGTCATACATTCTTATTTATGCTGTGGTGTGGTATTATGGGGAAATGTGGAGAAAAAACAATGATAAGTATATTAAGACTCCAGAAATATGCCATCAGAATAATTTGGAAAATAAAAATGACGGATTCGTGTAGAAATGTTTATAAAACGTTAACTGTATTAATATTTATAGCATTGTGTATATATATACATGAGTGCGTTAAATACGTAACAAAAGTTGTAGCAACAAAAATAAAAATATGTACATACACATAACACAAGAAGAAAACAAAATTATTTCTTAAACAGATTAAGAGGAACATTAGGTAAGTAACAAAACTATAGAAAATAAATCTAAAGAATTGTACAATCATTTACCAAATCAAAAAAAAAAAAAAACAGATAACAGAAGAAAAATTTAAACTTAAAGCAATTAAAGGGTACCAGTCTACCAGTCTACTCAATAGAGGAGTATAACAGGTTATATAAAGCCTAAGTAGTATAAGTACCCTCTGCTTATTTTATTATTTTTATATGGTGCACACATTGCATTTGTTAAACCTATTTACGTATCCTATGTATTTTGGATCATATGGATGAAATAAAAATGAAATGAAATTGAAGACCTGACGATGCGAACGATGGTTTGTGAAACATGTCCTCAAATTTCGTACGTAAGTAAAGCTGAAGTGTAATAAATACGACTCTCTATAATTTAATAATTATTTCTCTTCACTGTGGTGTTCCAATACAGTTACATATCGATATATTAAAAGTAAGTGTTGTTTAGTGTCATTAATCAAGTCCCTCTAAATTTTATTTATTACAACAACACTGTTTTCAACACTTCCAAGAAAGAAATTATAAGTCTTCATTTACTATGCTAAACCATATGTATATGTTTTTCTCCCGAAGCTGGACTGGGTTATCCGGATGTTCACGACAGTGCTATAACCTAATTTTAATATCAGAAACAATATTTTAAAATTCTCTCCACTATTATACCTTTCTTTCTCAGGCAGAAAACTACAATAATTTATTACCTATCAAAATTTTATATCAGTTGTTTCTCATCTCTTGTTACCTTTGCATTTCACCTCATATAGAACACAACGCTAATGTTATGTTTTTTTTATTTACAGTCAAACAGATTAGAACTATGTATATAAAGCCAGACCTACTGCTGCAGCTCATGAACTGTATAATAAACTCCCTACCTATCTGAAAAATATTCATAATCTTAAAATATTCAAGAAAAAATTAAAGAAATATTGTATGGAAGGTTGCTGTTATTCAATTGACGAATATCTTAGATAATATTGACTAAATAAAAATATTTGTCACTTAGGCTTCACCTATCTTAACAAATTGGTGTTGATACTTCTTTTCAAAGGGAAAAACGTTATTTTTGCTATTGCTTCTGATAAACAAATTAACGATTCTATAAAATTACTGAATTTACAAGATAGAGCTATAAAATTCACATTAGAAACTGAAATTAATTGGTTTCTTCCTTTTATAGATTTTAAGATAATAAATAATAATAAACTAAACTTTGGTATTTATAGGAAATCTACTCATATTGATAATTACATACAAAATAAAAGTTTTAACCTTTTTTTACATAAATTTGTTGTTTTTAATAGTTTGATTTATAGATTAATAAATATACCCCTGAATAAAGAGGAATTTAATAAAGAATATAAACATATTATTAATACTGCTTTAATTAATGGTTTTAATAAAGACTTTATACAAAAGAAGATTGAAAAATTTAAATATCAAAAAACTGTTAATTATATTTCTACCCTTAAAAAAACAAAAGACAATTATAATTTTAAAAAATTTACTTACCATCCTTGGTTTAATAAACTTTATCAAAAATGTTAAAATAAGTTGGTATAACTTTGGTTCCTCAAAATAAATATAGTATTAAAAATTTACTACATTTCTCTAAAAAAGAAAAAAATCCTAATAATAAAATATCTGGTATTTATCAATTTAATTGTTTAGATTGTGATTAGGTTTATATTGGAAAGGTGAAACGTAATTTGGAAACCAGAATGAAAGAACATTTCCGTAACATTAAGTATAAACAAACAGATAAATCGGCCGTAGCAGATCATTTTTGGTCATTTAGCCATGAAAAAAATCCTGAAGTGAAATTATTAAAACAATTAAACGGTCCGATAGATTTAATAGTGTGGGAAAAATATTTCTTTTAAAAAATAAACATCGCGTAATGAATTTCGAAATACCAACTGTTGATTCTATTTTTAGGTTTGTTTCATTTTCAGATGTTGGTTATACTAAAAAAGCATAAGAAAGGCACGGTAACCGTTATCCTTGACAACAGAGTTTATCTGTGGACTAAGGACGTAAACAATTTGTTTGCGAAATTGATTTTCATTTGAAAAGAAGTTACAACACCAATTTAAGAAAAGTGAAGCCTAAGTGGCAAATATTTTTATTTCTGTTATATTTATTGTTTCACTGTAGCTAGCTTCATTTTTATGTAATCTTAGATAATATTGAATAAATAAATAGTATTTGTATAGTATAAGTGTAATAGTGTATAATTTATGACTTATTATTGTAATTACGTTATTTTAGAGCTTGTTTATGTAGATTTTCTGGTTGCAAATATTTAACTTGACGATGCTTTGAATATGTTTTGTATTCCTTTAAGCGGATAATAAATGCATGAATTAATAAATGTGGTATTTGGTTGCAGTCAATGGAGACAAAAAGCAATGGTGCTCATTCTGCCACAAGAACGGGGAAACATGACTTTTACAAGAAGTCATAATCTCCGTGACCCAGTCACAAAGGTAGCACAATGTCCAATTCTAAGAGCTTACCACTGTGAGTATTGCAAAGCTACTGGGGATTTTGCTCACACTCGGAGCTACTGTCCACTCTTGCGCAGTTTGGCAGGCAACGTAATCTCAACATCTTTAGCTGTCAAATCCACTGAACGACAATGCGATGGCAGGATAAGGCCTGATAAAAAAGCCAGATCCACAGTAAAACAGGTGAAGAAGAAATGAATTTGCTTGCCCAGCTCTGAGAACTTTGGTTACTAACATTCTTTTGATCGCTTTAGTTTAGTGTTAAATGTAGCACAGTGTTTGTTCATTTTAGTTTATAAGTACCCTAGTTTTAGTCAAAATGTACTTACCTATTGTTCATTTGTGTAATTCGTTCTTCTTTGTCAGCAGTCAATTTGAATATTTATCTCTGTTTTGCAGTTGACCGCAATGTTTCTGCATGTTTTCACAAACGTTTCTTTGATTTTGGATTTGTATTATGAAAAGATGGAATGCTAAAGCATTTTTAAGAATTTTGATGTTACAGCTGAAAAACATCAAGGTAGAATCAGAAGATGCTGAAGGTGACAGATGACAAAAACTTACCTTTACAGGATCAGTTCAATTTTTACAGAATAAGTTCTGTATTACTATAAAAATTAAGTTATAGGTGCTACTCCATATATTTTGATTGTAATAAATCTGAATTCTATGAGTTCTTGGAGTACAGAGCAAAAAATACCATCATTTTGAATATTATATTTTACTGAATTTGGTTTAACTAACTATAGATAGACTGCAAAGTGCAGTTGGTGTGTGCATGCATGAGCATAGTCTTCTACCCTCCTCGCCATCAAAGCAACACATGACTCCCACCCCTCTATACGTTGACCAGTGCTGTGCTACTTGTGCCCTGGAAAAGAGGAGAGGCAACCTAAACTGTCAGGAGAGGGGGAAAGCTCCAGATCTTCAGTTTTGGTAAGCCACGCCTTCAACTACATTTTGTTTGCGGTAAACCTATACAAATATTTTTTTAATTCTTTTTGACATCACTGTTAATCAATTCCTCCAATCCTGCACAAATCATTCTTGTTAAAAATAATAATTTAGCATTATTTGTTATGTATTTTCCTCTACAGAGGTGATATTCAGTTTCAGATGACCCATGTCATCCTTGTGCAGTACCTGAAATATAGGAGATCATATAAATAATGGGTGTATCATTAAAATTTAACAGAATATTATACTAAATTGATAGACAAGATATGCTGATTTCGTTTCTTTAGTATAGGAAACCATAACATGCCATTTTTTGTAACCTGATATAGGGAAACACTTCTCATACTTCCAGTAAAAAGGCTTACTTGGAAAGCAGAAACTTTTCATAATAACGAAACTGCAAATAATAGGAACAACTTTTGCATGTCACTGGGTAGAAACGACAGTAAACTTTTAATGTCAGGTTTACGGAGGACAAATACGCGGTACGTTCAAGTTATAACACTTTTTTCAGATTTGGGACCAGAGAGAAACTTCTGTTTGTCTTTGAAATACACGTGGACTCTTTGTGAATGTGTGATAGATGGCAGCACTGTACAGAGCATAGAACTCTAGTGGCAGTGACGAGAGTTAGGAGTGTTTTTGATACTTAAAATGGCGACTTGTTTATTGCAAGAACAACGTGTAATCATTCGTTTTCTCCATTTTCATTGTGTGATACCTATTGAAATTCATCGCCAGTTGAGTGAGGCATGTAATGATGGTACCATGGATGTGTGTAATGTGCGTAAATATTAATACATTTAACGTTTTATAAACATTCTACACGAATCCGTCATTTTTATTTACAAATTATTCTGATGGCATATTTCTGGGGTCTTAATATTCTTATCATTGCTTTTTTCTGCACATTTACCCATAAAACCACACCATAGCATAAATAAGAATGTATGACTGCTAAGTAAATTTGTATCAGAGTTTCCCTATCCATTTGCTGTGCTGCCTGTTTTAAAATATACAGTCCCATATATATATTCTTTACCATTTTGTCAATGTGTTGTTTCCAATCAAAAAAGGTTAAAACAGATCACAGCTCTTTCACCAATAAAACAAGAAAGTAGATTTGCTAAATTAACTTACTACCACTGGCCACAAAAAGTTCCAAAAAATATTCAAGAAATACAATATAACATTGGCACCACAAAACAATTACAACATGAAAAACCTAGTTGACTCATATATTTCCCCGGTAGACCACTAGGGGCTCTCGCATCCCAGATACACAGCTATCTCGGATGCCAGAGCCCCTGGTGGTCTACCGGGGAAAGATATGAGTCAGCTGGGGAATTTAATGTCAGGACGGCACGTTGGCCATGATGGCTCAAAGGTTAACAGCGAGTGGACGGAAACCAGAAGATCCGCGGTTCAAATCCTGGCCATGGCTTTGAATTTTTCATGTTGACTCTATCAAAAACCTTAGCCTATATACGGCTAGTGTGGAAAAATGATTGCTTTCCATCAATTAATTAAATTAAAAACCTACTTAACAATAATAATACTGATAAGATAAAACCAGAAGAAAAGTGTTAAGTGCAAAGTGGAAATAATGTGAAAAAAATTTACATAGGGAGGACAAAAAAGGACATAGGCACTAGAAAGAAAGAACATTTTAAGCGCTTAAGATACAAAAATATTGATAAGTCCGCATTAGGAGCTCATTTCTGGTCTGAAAATCATGAAATTCAAGATAGCACCAAATTACTAAAATATGTACAAAATCATAGTGAACTCGTCACATGGGAGAGAATATACATAGAAAAACATAAAAGCCACCTAATGAATTTTGAAATCCTGCCAAAAGATAATCCCACATTTAAATTCATCACTTAATCAACAAATGGCAGCATCAACTCCAGAACTATCCACACCACTAGATCAAGCTTAAATCGCATTAGAGTCCACAATGCGACTGATGGTTCGCGAAACATGTCCTCAAATTAGGTGGGTAAGTGAAGCTGATGTGTAATAAATACGACTCTCTATAATTTAATACTTACTTTTAAATTTCCCGGAACATGATTCAGAGAATATTTTCCTCCATCGTCAACCCGATATCGACTGGTTCTCAGTGGTGTAGCTGGCGATATTTTGTCATAGGTCTCCTCTGGTGGCGGTTCAAGGAACTTGCTGAACAACTCTTTTTAGGGTATGTCGAAATTCAATACTTTGTTCCTATTTTTTGAAATGAAGATTTGTTCCCATGTGGACAGTTCTTGTTTTCCTGATGTATGTTTAAATAGATTTGTATCTGGATTTATGTTTTTTTTTTTTTCAAAAATGTGTGGCAACTGCTCATTTTACTAATTGTTTATATTTTATGTTCCTAAAGTGTTCCTTTGCTCTTATTTCCAAATTTCTTTTGGTTTTTCCAATGTAAATTTGACTACAATAGTACCAAAAATAAAACACATCAGTGATGCACTAAAACTTTTAAATATCTAAGAAAAAAACATCAAGTTCACTGTAGAATTAGAAAAAGACGAGTATTTACCATTTTTGTAACTAAAAGTAATGAGGAATGAAAACAGACTAAACTTTGGCATTTACAGAAAACCAACACAGACATAAAATTACATAAAAGCTAATGGCTACAACCCAAGATCCCACAAACAGGCAATCTTCAATAGTTCAGCACACAGACTGGTCAACATCCCTCTCCCAGCAGAAGAATACAAAACAGAATACAACAAAATTATTGAAATAGCACAAAAAATTACTTTCTCAAATTATTAGTAGACAAAAAAGTGAACTTAGCAAAAAAGAAGAAGCTAATAAAGGAATCCACAACCCTCTCAGCTACAGAAACTAATATGATTTTTAAAAAAATTCACTTACCATCCATGGGCCTTTGATAAATTCGAAAATGCCTTCAAAAAATAAAACATTCAACTAGCACCAGTCAACCATTACTCCTTAAAAATCTAATTTGTTTAAACATCAAAGATGCCATTCCCTAGAACAAAACATCTGTAATACATCAAATTTAATGCTGTGACTATATTCGAATTTATATTGGAAAAACCAAAAGAAATTTAGAAACAAGGACAAAGGAAGATTTTTGGAACATAAAATATAAACAATTAGAAAAATCAACAGTCGCCACGCATTTTTTGGGAAAATTGCACCATAAATCCAGAACCAAAATTACTAAAACAAAGAACATCAGGAAAACAAGAACTGTCTACATGGGAGCAAATCTTCATTTCAAAAAATAGGAACAAAGTATTCAATTTTGTCATTCCCCAGAAGGATTTGTTCAGCAAGTTCCTCAAACCACCACTGGAGGAGACCTATGACAAAATATCGTCAATAACACCAATGAAAACCAGTCGCTGGCAGGTTGAGGATGGGGGCAAAGCCTCTGAAACATGTTCTGGAAAAAACTTAAAAGTAAGTATTAATTTATACATGAGTCGTAAATGGGTACGTAAGTAAAGCCGATGTGTAATATATTTGACTCCTCTATAAACTAATAATTATTTCGCTTCACTGTGAGATTCCAATACAGTTAAATCTCGATATATTAAAGTGCTGTTTAATGCCCTTCATTGATTCCCTTTAAATTTAATTTAAATGAAGACTTGTTTTACAGACGATAAATTGTTATTCTCATTACGTACATTACTCAAATTTTATTGCCAGCGGGCGAATTCATTGCGCTGAATAGGTTAGAAGAGAAACTTTGATAAATTCATGGAAAAATTTGAGTCCTGGGTGTGTGACTTGACAGAAAGCAAGATTGAAGAAGAAGAAGAAATAATAAGTGTTGAAGAAGATTTTACTGTCATTTTTAAAAATATTGATGACTGTTCCGATGCTGAGGAAGAAGACATTGACAATGACAGGGGTTACAAACCGATTACAGAGGAAGACATTATTGCATCATGCAGTGTTACGGACAATGAAAATAAAGAGTATTCAGATTCAGCCAGTGTTGATGAACCAGCTGTAGTTATGATCCACACACAAGCAATAACAAACATACATAAATTAATGCTTTATTTCGAGAGTCAAGCCGAAAAGTTGACAGATAAACTTATAATATTATCTAATGTTAAAGCAGATGCGAGATTGTGCTGCTCATAAACAATACACCACACCAAAACAGCAGAAGCTCACTGCCTTTTTACCCACTGACTAGTCTGTACCTAGTCTTGCCATAAATATTGTTACAAATTTTTAACACATACTGTACATCCTGTTTGGCCTGTAAAGAACTGCATGCGTACACTCCTTAACCTTGAATCATTGTTAGATCATCTTTGAAACAGGAACTAGTTAGCTCCAGGTTTCACCATGGAATGGGGTGATTATGGAAATCGTGTATCCATCATTGTGTTGCATAAAGTTGGAGAATCTACAAGTGACATTTTCAAGGTGCTACAAAAGCTGAAAATCAGCCGTATGTTTGTGTACCTCACCACTGAGTGATTCACTGCAACTGGGACTGTAAAGCATCGGCCCAGGGAGGGTTGACAATACATCATCAGGATTCCAGCAGCACAAAAAACAATAGCGGCTTGTGTTCGGATAAATGCTGTGTGAAAGCAGTCTATCTTGTCACTTGAAATGATATTGGACTAAGGGATTATCGCCAACCTAAAGGACGTTGAGAGTGCTTAAATGTCGACGTCTCCTACAGCATTTCGCTCAAAATGCTCATCGGAACATCCTCTTCACTGATGAAAAAGTTTTCACTATTGACAAGTCTTTCAATGTGCAAAATGACGGGATTTAGGCATCATCATCTTGGCAAGACAGTGATAAGGTCTCTAAAGCTCAGAGGGCCAAACATCCCTCCTCAGTGATGGTGTGAGCAAGCACTGTTTTAGAGCCGATTGTCAAGAACTTGAGTGGCACATTGTTTGAAAACCAACCATGGACTTTCCAGCAGGATTCCGCCCCTGCCCACAAGGCCAGGTCAACGCAAACATGGCTTCAGCGTCATGTTCCTGACTTCAGTTCGCCTGAAGATTGGCCCAGTAGCAGTCTGGACCAGAAAACATTGGACTACCGGCTGTGTTCGCTGCTTGAGGGCATCATCTGCAAGAGGAAACAACCCACCATTGGTAGTTTAAAACAATCCTTGTTGTCAGCAGTGGCAGATTTCCCCCTGATGTCATCAATCTGCCATAGACGAGTGGTCAGAAACACTCATTGCCTGTGTCCATGCAAAAGAAGGCCATTTCGAAAAGTGATTGGTGCTATGTGTAATGAATACCTATGGGTACAAGATACTAAAAGCCAATTAAATTATATTGCATGGTATTTGCATTTTTCACTTTTCAAGTTGTAACAATATTTATGGCTAGACTAGGTAGTAGAGTACAAATACATGGGCTATTACAGTATATACAGTGTATGAGAGAAGACTAGAACAAGCGATAAATGACAAGAGAAGAGCACTGACAGTAGATTTGGGAAAGTACAAATGATAGCAGAAAATTTGTACTCGCTTTGAGGACAAAAGTTCTTTAAATCTGTATAAAACAATAAAAGAAATTGGGGCAGGATAAATATATATTATAGCAAATCAATAAAAACTGAAATTGATTTTTTCCTGTCGTTTTCTTGATAAGTTTTCCGTTTTTACCATGAATATCTGCAAATAATGAGGTTTTATAGATAATGTCCATATGCAGCAAGACTGTTGTGTTGGTAAGTTGGTAGTAATGCTCTATTTTATGGACTCTGCTTGCACTTTCATACCACAAAATGGAGGTGATGTGAAAGAAGCAGTATGGTGCAGTAAAATTCTGTTTTATTTAAATAATACAGCCTCTGTAACTTACAAAAGACTGCAACATACTATGTACCTCTAGGTGATTGAAGGCCGAGTTAGTTTTCTCTGTTAAGCAAGGTGGATGTGGAGAAGGATTTTGGAAGATGGTCAGAAATAGGACAGAGGACATAAGAAGACAAGAGGTATGGGAGAGCTTAGAAAATATACAATCATTGAGATTCTATTGAATAATAAACAGAAAGTGGGGAAGAGAAGAATACATGGATCATTGCAATAAGGGAGAAAGAGTAGGGCTGTCATGGATGAGGACAGGAACTGTTTCTGAAGGGACTACGGGTGAAGATAAAAGCGCTGTGTGAGCTATTTGATGGAGAAAAGAGCATTTAGCATTATACAAGGGTCGGCTGATAAGTCTCGCACATCACATAGAGAGGTAGTTTGACAGAAAGCATCATATAGTTTAACCCTAGACTTGCTTGTATCTATAGTTAGAGGTCTGTAGCTTGTTTAGTTTTTGAATGACAGCATTTTAAATAAGACAAGTGTATAAGTTCATGAAACTGGAGGGTTTGGAAAAACGAACAGTGATTAAATACTTACATTTGAAAGACTTAACCGCTAAAGAAATTAAGGAGGAAATGTACACTTGCTTTGAAAGACTCTGTCAATTCATATACAATGATTAAGAGGTTGATTGTAGAGTTTAAAATGGGACGTATGAGTAGAAATGATGAGCATCTCTCTGTCCCTTCATATACAATAATTAAAAGGTTGGTTGTAGAGTTTAAAATGGAACGTACGAGTACTAGTGATGAGTGTCGCTCTGTCCCTTCATATACAATAATTAAAATGTTGAGTGTAGAGTTTAAAATGGAACGTACGAGTACTAGTGATCAGCCTCACCCTGTCC
Organism: Mantis religiosa; assembly: GCA_030765055.1. Taxonomy (NCBI): domain Eukaryota; kingdom Metazoa; phylum Arthropoda; class Insecta; order Mantodea; family Mantidae; genus Mantis; species Mantis religiosa. Next base: position 876,011 of record JAUKNK010000134.1, read on the forward strand.
CTTCATATACAATTATTAAAAGGTTGGCTGTAGAGTTTAAAATATGATGTACGGGTACTAGTGATGAGCCTCGCTCTGTCCCTTCATATACAATAATTAAAAGGTTGGTTGCTGAGTTTAAAATGGAACGTGCGAGTACCAGTAATGAGTCTCGCTTTGGAAGTCCAGTGGAAATCTCAACTCCAGAGAGCATTGAACAAATTCATTGTTTAGTAGATATAGTAGTAGTATAGATTTGGGAGAATCAGCACAGTGTAGATAAGATGCTGAACTCTCCTCTGTGTTAATATATGAGTGATGTAGAATGCTCATTGATTTAGAACTCTCCTATATGAAAATCGAGTTGTAAAAGAAGGGGAGTGTTGGCGTAGTGCCGTTCTCCCCTGTGCAGTGAGATGTTTTTGAGGGTTGGGATGATGATGATGATGATGATGATGATGATTGTGTGTGTGTGTGTGTGATGTGTGATGGGTGGGTGGGTAACGGGGTTCCGGGGGGTGTTTGAATTAAATGTGAATTCTTTTCGATGTGTGTGCTTAAACTCTCATGTATGAATATCGAGTCTAGGGTTCGATATGGGGTTCGGGGAGGGTGATGTTTGAATTAAATGTGTTGATAGTAATTCTTCGATGTCTGTGCTTAAACTCTCATGTATGAATATCGAGTCTAGGGTTTGATATCTATTACGTTTAGTGTATGATATATGATGCAGTATCGTTATTCTTTAGATAAAAGAATATCGAGAGAATGTTTAGGTATGTGTACTGGGAGAGATTTATGAAATAAATGTAATAAGACATTCTGGTAAGGGGTGTTCCCTATCCTGAATCTATCCTTGAGCTATGTATCCAAGAGCGATGTAAAGGTTAAGAAAAGGTTAAATTCCATTCCCACATCGAGGTACGAGAAAATATAAATCTGTTCCACATTGAAGTATAAGGGTGATGACGTGTTGTCATTCCTCAAGATTTGTGCATATGTGTATATGTGTGGGTCACCTATGAATATCGAGTTCTCGGGAGGATTCATATATATGAACATAGAGTCCTCGGTTCGATACCCATTCATGTACGCGAGGAGAAACACTAGTCCTCCTCCAGTACAAGCGACGAGAGGGTGGAAGGGGGTGGAACGTGATAAAACGGTAATATAGTAAATTCGAATTAACAGGTCTCATCCTGTCCCGCCAGCTCGGGAACGAACGTGTCCACACTTCACACAAACCCTCCGTACGTTAAGTACAATCGACGATAGGATGGGGAGGGGGGAGACAGGTATGATCACGTTTCATCACCCATCTGCTCACTCGGGAACGAATGCATTCTCACTTCACATCGCAACGTCAAGATGAGTGGAACAACAACTCCTATCATTGAAAGTGATACCAGATTCTGGGAGAATCTACGCAATTTCGAAGATTTGAAAAAGCATTGGGTTGAGCACCACGATGAAACGTGTGATGGGAAGATGCATCAAGTGATTTGCAAGAATCCTTCCGATCATGATTCGATCACATCTTATGCTCAATGCGGAAAGAATTGTAAAGTGTACCTCGGGTAAGTAGAATTATAATTGTGTGTTAACGTGAAAGTGTTGTTATGTGTTAGATAACTAATGATAAATATGTTTATTTCAGTAAAGCCCAAAGTGAAGATGTGGCATGCCAGTCCGAACAGGATCAAGGTGAAGATGTGTGCGGTCCGTACAATGACCGTCCGTTTAAGGATATCGGTACATCGAAACCCGAGGAGGAAGTCATAGAAAAGTGAGTATAAAATAATAAGAGTTTTACGTTAACAAGTGTATTAAATATTCACGATGTTGAGACATAGTTCGTGTATGTCCGCAGATCCAGTAAGAAAGGAGACAAGAAAAAGAAGAAGACGAACTGCAAACCGAGAATCGTCAAAGCCAAGAAGACGTTCGATCAAGACAGTTTCATCATAATGATGTTCGAACCCTTCACACCCTTCGCAGAAGAAGTAGAGGAGGAAGTTGCGAGTGATGGTAAATAGTGTGTGCATGAACGATAACGACATCTCCATCAGCATTGACTTTCGTGTGAACATACGATTATACAATGAACTCCCATCACTTTACATTAAAGCCACACATGACGATACGTTTGTGTATATTACAAAAGAGGATTGGGAGGTAATAATGTCAAATTTGGGGGTTTTGGATACGTATCTGAAAGATGGTAAGCATCCATGTGCACCGTACAGTGAAAATATAATATATGCATTTAATGTAATGTTATGCATGAATAAGATGAATGAAATAACGTTTGTGAATACATGTTTAAATGTGGGCAGTATAAATCTGAATAGTACTGCATTCAATGGACTTAAAAGACTAATTCCATATATTGAAAGAAATTTATATCAGTTGTATGATATTCATAAATCATTATGTTCATATGATGCAAAAAGCAGGAGTGCAAGGAAGAGGATATTGGAGATGTATGTTAAAGTCAATAAAAAGATAATTTGAATTTGTAATGTTTTATTTATTACACCTATATGATAGATTGTACAACATGAGTTAATGGTTTATAAGTGAATAATTTATCATGAATAATTAAACAGAATAATGAAGTTTGTGCAGGAAAATTTGACGATGCTTGAACTTCCAATCTGACATTCACTGCCCCCGTCAGAGTATCCTCAGGTTGATGAGAGCAATCGATGACGAATAGCGGTGAATATTTCAGAAAGTCGTTCCTTTTCAAAAAAGGGTAATTCTCCTTTCCATAGTAGGATGATTGAAATTTGGAATATTGATCATACAGAGATGCAAATTTCGAATTGGCGAAATCCAAATTCATATCGTGATAGGGGTAAGATTCACTGTTGAGATAAAGTTTCAGATTGGTGATATTACAATTATCAAATAGAGAGGCATCCTTAGCGAGATGATTCAATCTATCCACTTGTGCACCGACTATGACGAAACGTGGTTTTTCAAGTTTAGTCGTGGTTGCAATGTTCCATGTGAACGCTTTAGTTTGAGGTACAGCAAGTTGAGTGTGAAGGTCCAAGGTTCGAAATGCGACGTGTAGAGGTTTATCCGATTTGACGAGTTTAAGTTTATCAACTCGTTCAGAATCTGAAGGTCGAAGTACAGGCATCCTCCATTCGAGTCTAGTTAGTTGTATGGTTGTAGGATCATTTCCAATGATACAATTATTAGAATCCTTAGATCTAATGAGAATAAGTTCAAACTTGCTATTAAGTATGACCTCCTTGTGATCGTCGGCGAAACCCAGCAACATCGAAAGAGGAACGATAGCATTGAAGATACCATTCGATGTATTCACGATGTCTACCACACCTCCAGGATAGATCCATCCAGCATTAAGTAAACGATTCGATTCCAGTTCATTCAGTGCTGCATAGTTACGCATCGTTGATGAAATGCCCGGATTCCCAGTTCTATCAATAGTCGTTCCATTCATATCCAGACGAATCTCATCGAATAGGAATGGCATAACATTGTTACTCAATTTCGATGTGGCGACGGTGCCGTCGGGTTTAGTGAGAGTCCCCTCAATGTAGAGATAACTTCTACTAGGAAGCGTGTACAAATCTTCAGCTTGACATGGAATTCTAATTTCATCGTTCACATCGAGAGCTGACGTATTGTACGGTAGGAATACGTGTTCTTCCGCCTTACTGATCTTATCATCAAAGGTCGGAATCCCGGTCACGTCCAACACATCCATCATAGAACCTTGAAGCCTAAGTTAGCAAGAAATTTTCGATTAGACGATGTGATTAGCTTGCGGGTCGATGATCGAGTAGAGGTCAATCTCGAGAGATGTTTTTTAATATAGCATCGTCTCTTAAAACTTATACCCATTACGACGTATGTGCAATCGTACAGTGATGGTTTCGTTCCTGAAATCTAACTTATCGCCGTTCTGGTCTACCACTCTAATGTCGAGATGATCAATGAGATTCGTATCGATGATTGGTAAATATATAGGACTTGATGGTTCCTGCGAAATATGATAACCTGGAGGTACCGATGGGAAAAATTCATACAGAGAATGACCACTTTTACCATTGATGAAAGATCCCGCTGCAAGACTACACTCGATACGTATGATGCTGACCTTGAATATGTTAACCAAATCATTAGACTCGGTCAGCACGTTTGCCGGTACCCTCTGTTTAGAGGTGAAACCGAGAAGAGGAGCAATAGATCTCTCACGACTAAAGTCGATAATATAGGGAGATTGAATTTCTGATTTCATGGTGTTATTATTAGCACGTAGAATAAAGTCGTCACCGATGTCGAGAGTATCCTTGATCAATCTGGCGATATCATCCAATTCATAAGTACCCTGTGGAATTACTATACGTTCGACTTTTCCATCGCGAACGTAATGGAATAGATTATTACTCTCGTCCACATTCGGAATCGAGTAAAAAGTCTCAAAATTCAATAGAGCTATCTCGTAATGTCCGTTAGGATCCAGATGTAATGGTGGATTTAGAAATGTAGAGAAGCTGGTATCACTACCACTCACGGTGATCGTGTAACTCATCGAGAAGAAACTGAAGGCACAAGTGACCGCAAATCACAGAATCGAATTCTTGAAATCTCGTCGTATTATATAGGAGCTTGACACCCGAAAGGTATGTTTCTATCTCTTCCGGAGGTCTCAGATCACCGAAACTGTCAAAGTAGTAGGCAACGTCACCATCCTTACGTACAGCAACCCAATGTGTACCAGGGTTATTTGATGTATCCAGATTCACTACTATTCTCTCATAGAATCGAGGACGTGGAGGTAGTTTATCGATCATGTAGACACCTCTAAAATGTGGAATGTGTAGACGTCGTGCATACGAATCGATCTCGTTAGCACTCAGGGCTTTTTCCGGGATAAATATAGGCCTCGCCCCGAGTTTTTTGATCGAAGATATAATCCTCTACCCTTACGACGTCTCTTACGGCGAAGACCTTTGCCCTGAGCCAAAGATTCCATGCGCTCGTTGTGACGTGTTAATTCCGCAAGTTGTTTTGCATCCGAACGTTTCTTATTGACAGCCGTAGCAATCTGAGCAGCACCTCCAGCTAGACCACCTGCTGCACCTAGATCTGCTAAAAGTGGTAGCAAAGGTAAGAAACCACCTCTCTTGTTGCGACGTTTACGCATGGCAGCGCCCACTGCCAATTTACCCTTCATAAGTGTAGTCACAAGTCGAGCTGCAAGTCGTTCGCCCAAAGAAGCATCGGTAGACTGTACGCGTCTCCAAGCTTTCTCTACCAACACCTTATCGGCTAGACGACTAGATTCTGTATCAGTACTCTCTGCGTAAGCCCGATCGTGATCGAGACACGCTGAATCTAACCCGTTCACCGGTAAGTCACCTCTCTGCAAGCGTTTATGTAGTTTCGTTCCGGGACCGCAGAAACGATAACCCGGTAAATGTGCCTCAAATGGTAATGAATTAATCAAGGAATTAAGAATTCCCGAACTTTTGCGTGCACGTGTAGAGCGCATGTCTCACTATGAAACAAAAAAGGCAAAACGTGCGCTTTATAAGTATACGATTCCTATGACGATTGGCTAAATCCAGTAAAGACATAGATTGCCCTTATCACGAACGAGATAAAAGACAAAACTTATGCTTTATAAGTATTAGTCGCGATATGGAGATAGTAAAGCAAAAGTGTACGCTACCCATACAGGTGTTAGATTTCGAGGACGACATTCGCAAAGGACGACACGGTACGTTGTTTCCGAGTAACGTTAGAGCGCTCATACTGGGCAGTTCAAATGTTGGAAAAACGAACGTTTTACTCAACCTGCTTATTCACGAGAATGGTCTGAGATTCGAAAACCTCTACATATACTCGAAATCGTTGCAACAACCTAAATATCGATATTTACTCAGGTTACTGAAAACTATACCCGATATAGGTGTATTTACGTTCGATGATGGTGATAAAGTAATTCAAACGTCGGATGCTAGAGAAAATTCGATATTCGTATTTGATGATGTGATAAATGAAAAACAGGGTAAGATAGCTTCATATTACAGTATGGGTAGACATCGTAATGTCGATGCTATATATTTAGCACAATCATATGCTAAAGTACCTAAACATTTAATTAGAGATAATGCAAATATGATTATATTCTTTAGACAGGATAATCTCAATTTAAAACATATATACGAAGATTATGTAAATACCGATACGTCCTATGATGAATTTAAGAATATGTGTAAACATATATGGGAGAGTGATGAACGATCCTTTGTTGTTATACTACCAGAATATCCACTGAACGAGGGACGCTACCGTCACGGTTTTGATCGCTTTATCAGAATGAATCAATAGAATAATCCATCACTTAAGCAATGAGTATCGACAGGTTCGGATCCCGAAGAATCATACCCTCTAGGGGTGTGTTCAATCGATATATCATAACTAGAGATGGATCGGGAAACTATCGATTCAAGAAAAAGCGGTTGTGCAATATTCACGACCCTGAAGAAGGTGACGATGCATCGACTAAACGTTATGTGGATACGCATACGGCTGACGTCGAGAATCGAATGCAGATCTTCAGCGAGCAGACCTCGTATCAGCGTATGGGCGAGTTTGAAGCTATGCTTAGGGATCACATACAAAAATCGCTCGACATCCAATACAACAATTTAATGGAGTACTTAAGTAAATATGCATTTAAACGTGATTCCGAAAATAATGTCATTATAGATGGTACAAGAATGAAAACGCTGTTGGACCCCCTTCACGAACACGACGTTCCTAATAAAAAATATGTAGATGATAGGATTCCAATTCACGACTCTAATGAAACTCTATCATTTCGAATGAAGAGATTGAAGGATTTAGCCGTCCCGATAGATGATAGTGATGCAGTCACCATGAGTTATGTTAATCATTTCTTTATACAGAAACATAATGAATTGCAAACGGGTTTAACTGAGACTATAACAAACATTGTCGATACTATTACACGGAAACAGAATGAATTACAAAGTCAGTTAACTAGAACAATCACCTCCGCTAGCGAGACTATTACTACAGCTGTAGAAAAAGAAGTGAAAGAACTAACCGCACGACAAACGGAACTTGATAATAAACTAATCACTATAAATAATGATATTCATACTATGAAAACACGAATGAGAAATGTTGTAAACACTATGTTACAACAATTGAAAGCACAACTCATAATTTCATTACAAACACGTCCGTTTCGAGGTCCCTCTTTAAGGTATACGTTAACATCGGGACTCGAATACTATAAAGTTCCTGGAAATGGAAGTGTACTCTCGTGTTCCAACGTATCATCGGTACATCCGCATGCTGTAAATGATACATTGTTTGCAATAAACGGAAGATTAGTTGAAAGATATCCTGTAAGAGTTGAAACTGGCGATATTCTATCGTATACAGCGCCAGTCGGACGTGCTAAATATGGTCATATATTAAGTATAGAACTGATATTTTCATATAAATTAGCAGTAGCTGATTAATTATACATTCATTTCGATATGGATGTTGAAGCTATAAGACTTAAGGAATCCATTGCCCGTCACAGTAGGGCAATAAGAGAAAAGTTACGTTCTCTCAAAGGAATGAAATTCGAAACGCAACGAGTCGTGTCTGAAGTTCTTCAACCTGTAACCGAACCATTGAAAGTAATAGCGAAAGCACACCAAGACAACAACGACGACGACGACGACGAAACTACAGATGATGCTAACGGATCTGATCTCGTGTCAAAGTATCTACACAAGGTTCGAACTGCCAGTTCGAGTGACATGGACAATACTTACGGCATACGTTACGAGGATAATGAGTATAAATTGGGTAACAAGACAGTTGTGTTTAAATCTGATGGTGTTCAGATAGGAACAGAAACGTATGAACCCACAGCAGGCTTATATGAATTATTATTTAAACGTTTACCTCGCAAGACATCGTACACAGATGATGATTTAGACGTGTATTCACAAATCTTACAGAATACTCAAGTTTACAGACACGGTTATTCAAGAGATGGACGTTTAAGAGCAAATCGAGGGTTCAAGTATCGTCATATCATTCGTGACCTTGTTAGTAATCGAACTGGATTTGGTTTACGTTGGAAAGTACATGTACCGCAGAGAAACTTAGATTACATCTACTGGAACGATCCGAATGAAATAATAAACAGATTAAGATTATTAGTTGCGTCGAGGGATGCAGGTAATTTGAATCACTCACCGGAGATAGAAGAAATTATTACAGAACTTAAAACATCAAAAATTATAGCATGATAAAACGTCGCATTGCAACCGAGTTACATGCACCAGCTAGAAGACGATTTTTACGTCGTAAGATCATAAGCAAAGGAATGAACGATTTAGTACAAATAGATCTTATGGACATGTCTAATTATGCAAGAGACAATAGGAATTATAAGTATATTCTTCTTGCATGCAATTTTTATTCCAAGATGGCTTATGCACGACCATTACGTGATAAAAGTGGTATTAACGTTTCGACTGCTATGGAGGAGATATTGAATGAAATGGAATCGTTTCCGAAGAATGTTCAATCTGATAAAGGAAGGGAGTTTTACAATAAACATTTCCGCGAACTAATGAATCGTAATAATATTAATCATTACAGTACATTCACTCACGTTAAGGCTGCTGCAGTGGAACGTTTAATAAGAACGATCAAACTGATTTTGCATAAGGAATTTATTGTTCAAGGCTCATATCAATGGATAAACATACTACCTAGAATTATTCATACATACAATAATACTTACCATCGAACGATTCGTATGAAGCCTGTAGAAGTTCGTGATAATTCTCTCCTGCTCAGCGTCTACAAATATGATAGAAGTCTGCGTGAGAAGCGAAGATCTAGGCTTCATCGTGTTGGTGACTACGTGAGGATTTCTAAGCATAAAGGTGTTATGGAGAAAGGTTATCTACCAAATTGGAGTGTTGAAGTCTTTAGGATACGTACAGTGCAAAGGACACATCCATTGACCTATCTCATCGAGGATCTGGAGGGTAAACTGATTGAAGGAGCATTCTACGGTTATGAATTACAGAAAACTCAATATCCAGACACGTATTTAGTTGAAAGGATCATCAGACGTCGTGGTGATAGGATTCTGGTGAAATGGTTAGGATTTCCTACCCGTGAATGGATTAATGAGGTGGACATTGTATAAATAAAAAAAACACACAACTCAATAAAGAAATATAATTTTAATGATATATTGTGTTTGATTTTTTTGTTCACATTGATTCCTGACATCTTCTGTAACTGCTAATTCACATCTCCTTAACTTAAACATGATAATAACATTTTTATACTTTTTAAAAAAAAAATCATACATGATTATAGTTGAATTAACATTTAATTGTAGAGATTTTAACATAACGTACATGCTAGTTCACATTGAGTATATATAAATTCACCTACCCTTAACGTAAACATGAAAATTACAATTTGAAGTAATTAGTAATATACGATAAACAAACATCATACATGATTATAGCTGAAATAAGAGCCTTTGTACATGCATAGTTCACATTGATTATATATAAATCCCCCCCTCACCCCTTAACGGAGATATGATAATAACATTTTGATATAATTAGTAAATATATTTTAAAATGATGTAAATATGTTATTATCATGTAATTAGTAACACACTTTACAATTATACTTGAAACTCAATTATTTCGTTTTTGAAATACAGTAATATGTTATTATCATGTGCCTAGTAATACCTCTTAACTCAGTTGTAACACACTTTACACTTATACTTGAAACTCAATTATTATTTTTTTTTTTTTGAAATACAGTAATATGTTATTATCGTGGACTAGTAATACCTTTTAACTCAGTTGAATCTATGCTTTATTGAGAAAAGAAAAAGAAAATTACACTTGACAATTTTCTATAGCATAATGTCCCCATGCTAATGTTGAAAATGAATTATTGGGAATGTATCGTTTTGTATCGATACCACTTAAAGCTATCTTATTAGATTCAATGGTATGAACATCATGTTTATAACTTCTGAAACATGTCTGCATGCTTCGATGTATCGTGTCAGGATGTGTAATACATGAGAGATATTGTTCAAAGGTTATGAATCTCATCGAATCTTTTGTTACACCTTTTGATTTTTTAATCACTTCAGTATCATATCGATAACTATATAATTTCGATTTCAACCCTACATATTCAGTCATCACTCTACCGGCTAGCTCATCCTTGAATAATCCTGAAATTTTCTTATTTGCTAACGGAATACCATACACATTATCCATTGGATAATTCGATGTATCGAATAAATGTATATTGGTTTTAATAAATTCATATATATCGCAGCTAGATTCAAAGAGAAAAGCATCCGTGTCCGTATAGATTAAAGTTACATCTTTCAATTTTTTCTTCAGAATTTCATAATAAAAATCATACATTTTATGTTTGGATAGATCCAGGATTGCTTGTCCTATGTATATTGGCTTATTCATCAATATTTCATCTCTGACCAATTCTATACCTATTAAATTTTCATCAAAAATCACGTACCATATACATGTCTGTCGAGCTAACAATTTACGCGCTCGTTTCCAGCTGGTAGCTAAATGAAATGAATTATAACGTTTTACATTCTCTATAAATTTTCCATAAACACAATTATTCATTAACTTCCATAGATTTTGACCAAATTTCGTCTTATCTTCAATACGTTTACGAACGTTGAGTTCAATGTAAGGATTTATCCTGTTAGATTGTTTGTAACCTATTACTCTATATATACGCGATGGAATCAAACCAAGTTTAACACATTGTTGAAAATTGAGATAATGTAATACGTATTTATTTTTATCATTCAATGTTGTTAGCAATTTTGTATACTTATCACCTGGCGCGATTTCATTCAAAGGGCATAATGGCAAATCATTTTGTATATCATGAAGTTCCTGTGGATATTTAAAGTCTACTTCCAACACATATCCCACGTCAGAATCACTTGTAATAGACATAAAATCTATTGATTTAATTTCAGCATCAGTTAGCCACCTTATATCAGTGTATGGTAAGCTATTATTTTCCATTGTATAACTATATAATGAATTGCAGTCCACGTACATTAAATAATTAGTTGGTTGAGTGTTATCATAGCTAGTCATGTATCTGTTATTAGCCTTTGCATACCGTTTGGACACAGTGCAAATTCCACCTCGTATTCCCTTTTCGAAGAAATCTAGCATAGTCTTATCTGTTAATAATGAAATCTGTACACCAGTCGTTCTTAACATTGCATCATAGGCTAACCCGGGAAGTGTGTAATACTGACACGGGTCGAGTCCGTACAAACCGATACTTAATTCACGGAAGCGTTCAAACACGTCCGTTAGTATTAATGTATCGCACTTAAGATATATATTTAAATATTCACCCAGATTTTTAACATTGAATTCATTCCATACCGTTCTAGCATGACTATAATCCTCATCGCTTACATGATCAAACTGATGTTTGGATGGTAGACTATTCTCGTATAATTTTTCTATAGAATCCACATACGTGTACGGGAAGACACCTTTACGTTTCATCAGTTGTCTATGCAAAGGATTCGTGTACATATTATTGGTATAATGAAAATCATCTGCTTCTAACATATCCGAAAGGTTACTAAGTTTTGAATCCAAAAAACGATAGCTATCCAGAAATCTTAGATATATACTCATTCCATTCGAATTTGTGTATCTTTTGCTAAAGGATAAGTAATTTTCAGAAGTTTGTGCAATACAGTTGATAGGTTCCGTATCGTAACCTAGTTTCTTTACTATGAAATGAGCATCGTATTTTGACAAGCAATGAAAGAATATTGGTATGAATCCTGGCATTTTCCTATTTAAATTGCAGTGCTTATGAGCTGGGCCAACGTAACTTCCAGTCAAATGACAATGATCACGAACCTTTATACACGAGTTAAGAAATTCACGTTTGCATATGTGACATCGTGTTGCATTTTGATATTCTAGCTCATCCACATCTCTCATACTTATTTCAATTTTATTAGCATATATATTAATGACCTGATTTGCAATTAACGTTAATTCTTTAAGAAAATTTTCAATTGCATATGGACCTTCAAATGATTTGAAACGTGTTAAATTTTTATCATAACTACAGACCAAATGTAATGCAATTGCATACGCTTCATGTTTATGAATGGCACGTGTCCAGCTTTTATCGACACATCTTGACACGAATCTACCTTACGTAAGATACATTCTATGTCTGCATAAACCACGAATGGAACTTTTAGACACATCGAATATGCGTTAAATTCAACGAGATCAGTTTTACCAGCCTCGGGCATTCTGATAATTTGATTCATCATACACCTCTTTTTATGGCTATTTAAACGTGATTCTGATGTGAAATACAAGTTACAATTGTTACATAACCATTTTAGCCCATTATGTTTAGTTAGCTGCTTTCCTAGCAAACGTGATAAGTCTGTTATCAGACAATAATGTCTTTTATACATTAAAAGATTAACATGATGTGATTTTATCTCTCTTGGTTGATATAAGAGAATAATCGATTTATTTTCAACACCGTATATCGTTATTGAAATATTTGAATTTTGATTCTCGAATTTTTCTACATCTTTCAATGATACGGGGAATGTTATATTCTCAAAGTTAAATTCGTTACGAAAATCATATCTTTTATAGGAGGTGGGTCGATTCTTGTTACGTTCTACCGGGTATTTGGATGCTAACAGACAGTATGCAAAGCAATATTTATCAGTATTACGAATGTTAATAACAGCTCTCTTCGATTTTATAAAGTCGGGTAATTCAGTATACATCCCTGCATTCAATGAATCGTATTGTGTCACATATATTGTTAATTTCTCAATACTGTATAAAGCTTTTGAACTGGTACGCGATTCAAAATTATCCATATGATCTAGTATAGGTTGTACAATCTTCTCTTCATACCATATAGATTTATCTGTAGATTGCAATATCACCTCAAGTTTACTGTTAAAGTTAAATGTATGAATATTATCGCCCTCTTGTGATATTATGACATATTGACAGGATAAACAGGATCCTATCTTAAGACCTGATTTATACATGTTTAAGCCCTTATCAATTTCATTCAAAATTAAAGGTTTGCATTCTGCTAAGAATATGACGGGGTCAAGTATATTAACACAGTTGTGAATTTCGTAGGTGGATAACCGATTTTTGAAAGCAGACTCACTGTGAATACATCGTAATCGTTCAGCCTGGGTCACGTTCGAACAGGTTTCATCTTGCTGAATCGAGGGTTGTCCAGTGGCAGTATCGGAGCATCTTGTCGTCGTTTCTGAAAAAAGCAATTACAACATTCGATTAACTTTACATACGGGAACATTGATTTACATGTATGTAAGGTGGTAACAGAAATAACATACATGTTAATAACTTTTACATGTCTGAATCTCAATTTTACGTAAACTCTATACTTTACGTAGAACGTAACATGCATGTAACTTTTACATATGAAAATAGTTACATAATGATTATGTATTTTACACAGAGATTTCAATTATTGCTATCATCACGTAACTACAATATTCAGATAGTATGTAACTGTTTTACGTAATGCTCTCTCCCTTACATAAATGATAAAAACACACAACGTAAACCATATACATGTAAAATACCGTAACTGAACTACGATATTCACATGTACGTTTTACACATATAAATTAACGTTCTTTTTTCACCTACAACGTTACTTTTACGTGTAACAAACAAACGTAACTAACATGCATGTGAAATAACGTAACTGAACTACGATAATCACATGTACGTAATTATTACACATGAAAATTAACCCTACAACGTTCACTCTCAATTACTAATACTACATGACTTGCGATAATTAACACTTTAAGTTCTAATACAACATGTACGATTTCACATTTACATGCAAGTAACTACATTCAATTACTAATACTACATGACGTGCGATAATTAACACTTTAAAGTTCTAATACAACATGTACGATTTCACATTTACATGCAAGTAACTACATTATCACTTTTTTTATGAAATTTTATACAATAATTATACTCACCTTTTGACGACATTACGGGCTGCTTAAAAAAGACAATTTATGTCGTTTGAAACCACTTTCTAGTGTTTCCTCGCCATGGTATTGGAGTATGCAGTCACCACGATTTAGTAGATCTTTCTGCGCTGCGGTCATGTGTTTGAATCTCTCCGGGAGGAAGACTTGGAAATCTGATGTTTCGACGACGACCCGTTCACCATATCTGGTCTTCACGGTTTTGACGGATCGAATGATGTGTTGAACGGACTGATCTAATTCACGTAGTTTCTTTGTGGGAAGATGTGTTCCACCTTCAGCTAGTTGATTTAGCTGTAGCATCTCATGATCTGAAACATACATATAAGCACACACGAATCAGTATTACTTCAACATTCTTCGTACACAGAGATAAAACATGAATTACAGTATACAACTTTTCTATCTTACCTGTAGGATTCATATTTCCAGAGAATCGACTGCCTCCTCACACATCCGTACTGCGGTATTTATTAACAGATGCTCCGCCCCCCCCCCCTCCGTCCGGGAGAGGTGTTACTGTCTACATATTACGCTATATGTTTAAAGTAGTTGTGACTACGTTATAAGTTCGAAGGTATTACTAGTAACTTTATTATCATAGTTTAAACTTTATATAGGTTCATCATTTTTTACACCCCCTCCAACCGTATCTCTCCTTCCCAAACACCATGTTGCGTGCGCACACTAACTGTGATTCGTTCCCTACATCTTGGAGGGGAGGGGTGATATAGTTACACATTTCTTTACACACATACATACTTGTACAAAATATATTTTTCTGAACATTTGATTTTTTTTTTTTACATTTGGTATACTAACACATTCATACTATTGTTTCATCATTCATACAAATATATAGATTCATTCGTTTAATTTTAAAATATATTCTTTTTTTTCCTAACGTTATTTGACAAAATTAGACTTCGCTACAGCAATAAGAATGTTTTGAACACCCCTGTCACCAGTCTGGAGAGATTAACTCTTTTTTTTTCTCTGACCTACATACCAAGGGGGATGCAGTTCAGTGGAGTATTCGTAATACTGAGGGGAGATTTTCTAGACAATTTTTTTTATATGGAGGGTGATATCTTGCCATGGATAGTTAGGATATCTACACTATAGATCCCTACTTGCGTATATATATATTATCGTATTGATTGATCAGTTTTGTATTACTCATATATATTTAAGATGAGATACTTTTCTCTCGTTATCTTAATCATTTTTAAATAGATGGTAAGTGCTTTTATTTTATTTTCGATGTTATGTTCCACTTTTATCATGCTTAGAGGAAATATTCTTTTTAGGTTATCGTGCTTAGAGGGTGCGTTCCTTTATCATGAATACCCTTTCAAACAGATTTACATTTGCATTCTTATCCTTTTCTCTCAATATTTTTTATCATTCTTAAAGAGATGGCTAGTGCTTTTATTTTATATACACTTGCTATGTACCACTTTTATCATGCTTAGAGGGGACATTTCTTTGTCATGCGACCCTCTCACATAGATTTACATATCCATTCTTATACTTCATTGTTGAACAGATTTTATATTTTCTCGTACCTCGATGTGGGAATGGAATTTAACCTTTTCTTAACCTTTACATCGCTCTTGGATACAATAGCTCAAGGAGAGATTCTGCATAGGGAACACCCCTTACCAGAATGTCATATTACATTTATTTTCATAAATCTCTCCCAGTAAACATACCTAATCTTTCTCTCGATATTCTTTTATCTAAAGAATAACGATACTGCATCATATATCATACACTAAACGTAATAAATATCAAACCCTACACTCGATATTCATACATGAGAGTTTAAGCACATACATCGAAGCACTGAACGTAATAGATATCAAACCCTAGACTCGATATTAATACATGAGTGTTCAAGCACAGACGTCGAAGAATTACTATCAATACATTTAATTCAAACATCCTCGGAACCCCCGTTACCCACCCCACCCCATCACAATATCGAACCCTAGACTCGATATTCATACATGAGAGTTCAAGCACACACACACACACACATCGAAAAGAATACATGAGAGTTCGAGCACACACACATCGAAAAGAATTCACATTTAATTCAAACATCCCCGGAACCCCCGTTACCACACACACACACACACACACACACACACACACACACAATCATCATCATCATCATCATCATCATCATCATCATCATCCCAACCCTCAAAAACATCTCACTGCACAGGGGAGAACGGCACTACGCCAACACTCCCCTTCTTTTACAACTCGATTTTCATATAGGAGAGTTCTAAATCAATGAGCATTCTACATCACTCATATATTAACACAGAGGAGAGTTCAGCATCTTATCTACACTGTGCTGATTCTCCCAAATCTATACTACTTATAGTCAACACGAAAAATTCAATGCTCTGGCCGGTATTTGAACCACATATCTCCTGGTTCCCTCAAGTCCCTCTAATCCATTGAGCTACTATGGCCAACGTGCCGTCCTGACATTAAATTCTCCAATTGAGTCATATATTTTCCCTTTAGACCACTAGGGTCTCTCGCATTCGAGATACACCGTTTGTGGTGACTTACTATCATAAGTACTTGAGTCCCAGACTTCAATATCTATCTGTGGAAACGCAGAGTCAGACTAATTTCCATTCATTATCTAACTCTTATTTTTATAGTTAATTGATGGAAATTAATAATTTCTTCACACTAGCCGGATATAGGCTAAGGTCTTTAATAGATATAGTCAACATGAAAAGTTCAATGCCATGGCAGGGATTTGGACCACGGATCTCCCGGTTTCTGTTCAGTCGCTCTAACCCATTTAGCTACCATGGCCAACTTGCCGTCCTGACATTAAATTCTCCATCTGACTCGTATATTTCCCCGGTGTATCTCGAATGCGAGAGCCCCTAGTGGTTTACTGCACAAAAAGATATTTTGTGACGGCAACTCTAGAGGCTTCTCATTCCAGAAGGGTTACCGCTTGCGGCAGATACGTAAAAGCAAATGCAAGGCAGAGTGAGACACACTGTGTGTGTAGTGGGTGTGGCGCAGTATAGTCAGTGTGTGTGCGTGTAAAGTAGCACAGTCAGCAGTGAGTTGTATAGTGAGAATTGTGTGGCGCTTTGAGCTGAGTACCTTACATTCCGAGCTCCGTGAAAAGGGGTATGCAGGCAGAGCACTTGTCATAAGTGCGCCTAAGGGTGAGGTGTCGCCAAGCTGTAGGGCTGTAGGTGTAGGGAGCTGGCAGGGAAGCCGGAGTTGTGTAGCTGCGTGTTATAGGTGGACGTGTGTGTAGGTCCGAAAGATTATACGAGCACAAAGATTGCGAGCTACAAAAACTTAAATAAACTCTGTAGAGATGTTTTGGTGTGTTGTATTTGTGCAAAAGAATGGCTGATTGTACGTTAGCAATGAGCTAACGATTTTAGACATAAATAAAGTGGTGTAAATTTAAATGAAAGTTTTGAATTGAACTCAATATTTACTCCATCTACTTACTGCATGGTAGAGGGAGAAGCTAAAACTCGATTGAGTACAATTTATTTTCATTTACATACGATTTGCGTTTATCTTTTTCAAGGAAGGAAGCAAGGGAGGGAGGGATGGTGGGAGGGAGGAAGGGAGGAAGGGAGGAAGGAAGGAATGGAGGGAGGAAGGAAGGGAGGGAGGGAGGGAGGAAGGAAGGAGGGAGGCAGGAAGGGAGGAAGGGAGGGAGGGAGGAAGGAAGGAAGGGAGGAAGGAAGGGAGGGAGGGAGGGAGGGAGGGAGGAAGGGAGGAAGGGAGGAAGGAAGGAAAATAACATTAATTAACCTACAAAGATAAATGATCAACTGCTTCCTTATATGATTTATTTATCTTACTTTTGTTGTTTTGGCGAAGGTAACCTCGAATGTCTATGCCGCAAACATATGGCGATCGCAAACAAATAAGCAACAGCGTTAGTCCTGGTCAATTCACGTGGAGGGACAGTAATTTGATGAACTAATGCCAACGGAATCTTTTGTGCCAATGTGTGAATCTGACTCCAACTTTTCCCAGTATGTATTACTCCAAGTTGTTGTTCTAGGTCTGCTTCACCTACGCAACCCTCGGGATTTCAATCTAATGCCTTTTTGTACCATTTTCATATTTCTTTCTTAGTATATGATCGATAAATTTACAGTTTCTAAACTTACTTTCTTTTCCGACTTCTGTTTGTCCTGATCTTACACAAAAACTGAATTTGAAATTGTCCTTAAGAGTCTATTTATAAAATAATGCAGTATTTTAATTAATTTTGAATATCTCGAGGTTTTGTAACTATAAATAAGATAGATAACAACCTTCGTTTAACCTCTTAAGAAATTTGGTTCTATTTTCAGATATTTTCGAATTCACTTACAGCATATCTTACTTTCTTAGTTTTAATATTCACATCTTGTAACGGTTGTTTTGGTTTAGATCCCGAGAGTTTAAAAATGTTTAAATATGTGGTTTGAGAATCAATATGGACATGTTAACATGAATAAGAAAGGAAGCTGTTAATATTCAGTAGGTCATGAAATGACACAACATGTAAGTATTAGGGGGGCTGTTCAATAAAAATGATTATAATTTTTACGGTCCTAACATTTCGCACTAAAATTCAATCTTATTATACTCTGTTATCTTAATGTGAAACAAGCACGCCGTAGTAGTTTCATTGTTGGCACTCCTGGCTGCCGCCTATGAGAACCAGGCATGTTCAGACATGTTCAGTATATCCTACCGCTGCAATGTAGGTAACATGCAGTTAAAGTTGACGTTAGAGGAAGATCTGGAGTTTCTTTCACACGTAAACACTGCTGATGAAACTTGGCTACATCATATTGATCCTGAGAGCAAACATGCAAAGCTCAGTGAGGAAATCCTCTTCATCACCAAACCCCCAAAAAGCAAAAGTGGTTGCTTCTGCTGGGAAAGCTATGGTCATCTCAATCTTTGATATTTATGGAATTGTTGATGTGCATGTTGTACCTTGTACACACATCAGTAACTGGAGAATACTACAGGGATGTCCTAAAGAAACTGCAAGTTAATATCAGGCCCAAAAGAACACATTTCCGGGAAGCAAGCTGGTTGCTGCACCGCGATATTGCGCGGTTGCATATTGCCAATGTTTTTGCTGAATATCTTGCAAAAATAAACGTGAAGTGCATCCCCTCACCCTCCCTATAGTCCGGATTTAGCCCCATGTGAACCTTTTCTATTGCTTAAATTGTAGAAACGCCTTCGTGGGAGGCATTATCCCTTATCAAAACCGTTGGTGAAGGCTGTGGTGGCAATCTTGAAGGATCTTTAAAAATGGTTTCCTGCATGTCTTTGACGACTGGCAGAAGCGCTGGGACAAGTGCGTCGCATTCAGGGGAGACTATTTTGAGTAAGACCATCAAAATTATGAGGTTGAGTAAAGGTACACTGTGAAAAAAAAAAAATGTGATCATTCTTTATTGAACAGCCCTCTTAAGTTTTCACTTCTTTCGTGTGGTCATAAGCACACACAATTTCTTTACCAGTTGGAAACTCCCCGACAGGCCAGTACAACCGGCATCTAAACCACTGTAGGGCTGAAGTGGCCCACTAGGCCAGCCGGGAGGCCGTCCTACCTCAGGAGGAACTGTTTACCAGGAGCATATAATCCTGCCATGCAGCGCCAAAACAACCGCCCACACTTCTACCCTGAAAGACACCATCAGATGAGAGATGATATGAAATGATAATAGAAATGAAATGGAGGGACAGGAAATTCGAGGGCCTGCCTCGGTAGCGTAGATGGTAGCATGTCTGCCTCACGTTCAAGAGGTCCCGAGTTCGAATTTCGGCCAGGGTGAGTTGCCTGGATAAGGTTTCTTCCCGGGTTTTCCCTTATCCTTCATGACGAGTGTCGGGTAACTGCAAGCTCCACGAATCCTGGACTCATTTGAGCATCATTTCACCCATTTCATTCTCCGTCCGATATGACTTAACGTTGGAGGACGTAAATTGAAAAGAAAAAACAGCAAAAAGATAATGGGGGATGTAATTAACCTAGCCTAACGACCCGGGAAACCTCCCAAAAATACCCATGGGTTAGGTCGGTCACGGGAATCGAGTCCGGACCTGCAGAATGGTGCCGCAGACGAAACCACCTGCACCATCCCGCTCGGTAAGTTTGGAACTTCACTGACCATTTTAAGTTATGCTTTTCATAGTTGATGGACACGCGTGCAGAGGGAGGTTTTTCTAAGGATAGGTTTATTAATATGTTATTTGCACTGAAATCTGCATATCAAATTTTTGAGTGGGATGCAATAATTTCTATTGTTGAAGTACTACCCTTACTGCAGTCTAAAGGAGCTACCCGTGCAGCGTCGGGTTACACAGCAGGCATGTAACAAAAGCACTTTTGTCGTTTAAAAGGAAGTAGGGAGAACAATAACAGTTTGTAAGAATGGCTTGCAAAAGGATAAAAAACAAAATTTGAATGTAACACATCAAAACTTTTATTTATACTCTTGTATGAGAAATTCGTAAGACAGTGAACAGAGAAGGGTCTGACAACACGCAGCGAAAGCAAATTGGGTGGTACATACATATGTAAAAACTAAATGACTTACGTTCATTCTACAAAACAAATTAAACCTTTCAATGGAGCTCTCAGCTGAAATAGGAATCATGAAGACAAAGGATGGGGGATAATCCGTCAGTACTTGTCAAAATATAAAAGTCGCGCAAACATGAGCCCTTTTTTATTGTTTCTATGTAACCACCTGTGCTGTAGAGATGAAAATAGCCATCCCCTCAATCACAGCAGAGCAGCGTGTATATCGGCAAATTGTTCAGCATACGAAAACGCAATCAGGACTTTAATCGAATAATTGCTTCCTTCCAACCCACCGCCTTCTGTAATCCGCCAGCCGAATCACAACACATTTATCACATTATTTCTTCAAAATTTAATACATTAGGCTCAGCAAGGAACATAACAAAAGGTAAATTCAAAATACCTCACTGAAAGGCTCTGTGTTTACTTTCTATGCTGATAAATGCTCAACAGTACAAATCATTAGTCGACAAAAATGAAATTTTCTGTTTCACCAGAATTAAAATAAGATTTTCTAGAAGTCTTTTTCGTGCTGGATTCAAATATTAGTTTTTCCCTATCAAGCAGGAGTTTTGTTTTATATTTATTTTATTTTTTTTCTTCCTTTCTCGTCAATACTGACGTTAAGAGGCGCTTGGGTTCCCTCAGAGCGACGGAGCCGAAGCATCTGACCTGAGATGAAATCAGGGTTGAGGGGTCAGCCCAACGCCTGAGAGGAATGACTGATGGAGCCTGCCTCGGTAGCGTGGTGGTAGTGTGTCTGCCTTACGTTCAAGAGATCCCGAGTTCGATTCTCGGTCAGGGTGAGTTACCTGGATAAGGCTTTTTCCGGGTTTTCCCTTATCCTGAAAGACGAATATCGGGTAAGTCTAAGCTCTAGGGACTCCGGGCACATTTGAGCATCATTTCGCCCATTCCATTCATCGTCCGATATGACTTAACGTTGGAGGACGTAAACTTACAAACAAACAAAAATCGAGCCATTGGTGGAATTATTTTGGGGGAAACCGGTGGACCCGGAGGAAACCCACCCCAGCGCCATGTTGTCCACCACAAATCCCATTTTGCGGTGGCCTGTAATCGAACACGGGCCGCCTAGTTGAGAGCCAAGTGGTCTAACCACTTAGCAATGGCGCGGCCATTTAATTTTTATAATATTCTAAAGAAATCGTAAGTAGCTATCTAAATCAAAACTACAACTTCTCATTCTGAATTACATAGAAAGTGTTAGATAGTTATTTTCGGGCACATTTTGCATATGGAACGTCTCTCTTCTGGGTCCAACGGTAGTTATCCAGCACATCGGAACTCAAATAGCCTTGGTTCCTTTTCTCCATAATAGAAATTTGCTGATGAAAACGCTCACCGTGCTCATCGCTGATAACTGCAAGATTTTCCGGGGAAGACGTCTAAGTGCGAGTCCAAGTAGGGATTTTTAAAGACATGTTGCATCCCATTACTTTATAAGAATGCAGAAGATCAGTCACTATGTCACGATGGTTTTGTGTTTTATGGTTTCCAAGAAAATTG
Source organism: Mantis religiosa (assembly GCA_030765055.1). Classification (NCBI taxonomy): domain Eukaryota; kingdom Metazoa; phylum Arthropoda; class Insecta; order Mantodea; family Mantidae; genus Mantis; species Mantis religiosa. Next base: position 898,333 of record JAUKNK010000134.1, read on the forward strand.
AAACATAAAATTCTGAAAGACTGCCAGGCTGCTTTCTCCAGTTGATTTAACGGTCCACTAAAATGCCCATCTCCCGTTAATGACCGGATTTGTGGTCCTATATAAACTACTTCTTTAAGTTTAACACCACCAATTTTGGGAAATTTCGATTTCAGGTAAGTAGTTTAAAAATAGCGGTTCCAGCGCAGACCCAAATGAGCAAGATGGCGGCCATGCGCAATCGGTATGTTTAGTGTATTTAGACAGTGTTTAGGTAGGCAGTCAATCCTCTTAATTTGCTGTACCTTATAATGCTGTGTCCTGAGGTATGATCAGAGCTTGTCTTGAGCTATGATCTGAGGCTCTAGGGTTAAGGGCTGCAGGGTTTCTTAGGTAAAGTCTGTTGGTATGGGATGTTAATATCTGAAGGATTTAATGTTTAGGTCCTGAGGTATGATCTAAGGCTCTAGGGTTAATAGTTTCACAGGTGAAGTCTGTTGGTCTGGATGGTTGAGAGCTGTAGGATTTAGGGGCTAGGTCTCTATGTATGATCAGGGAGGGGGGGGTCTAGTGCTAAGAGCTGCAGGTTTTTCACAGGTAAGGGTTGCTGGTCTGAGAGGTTTATAACTATAGCATTTGGAGGGTAGGTCCTGAGGTATGATCTGGGGGCTCTAGGGTTAAGAGTTTTCACAGACGAAGTCTGTTGGTCAGGATGGTTGAGAGCTGTAAGATCTAGAGGTTAGGTATCTATGTATGATCAGGGGGGGGGGTTCTAGTGTTAAGAGCTTCAGGTTTTCACAGGTAAAGGTTGCTGGTCTGGGAGGTTAATAGCCGTAGGATTTGGAGGGTAGATCCAGAGGTATGATCTGGAGCTCTAGGGTTAAGGGTTGTAGGGTTCATAGCTAAATGTTGTTGGTCTAGAGGATAAAGGTCGTAGGGCCGTAGGCTTATGGGCTGAGGTATGTTCTTATCATTTTGAAGTTCAGTTTGCTAGTCCAGCAATTAAAGGCGGTTAATCTCGAGGCAAGTCCTACATTTATGCTTTACTATGTCATCCTATTATAAACTAACCTAACCTAATATACTCATTCAGTTCTACCTTCTTTCATCATTCTTTATTGTAACCTAGCTGTGTTTTGCTAATGGCTTCCTTTGTTGCATCTGTTAACCTAATTGTTCTCTTTACTTAAGTTCCTCTATTCTGCCACTTTAACCTAACCTAATATATCCCTTGCTTTTACCTTCTTGATCATTGTTCAACTTACTTGATTCTGCTATTAAGCTGTCCTATTCTTACCTCCTTAACCTATCCTAAGCATGTAGTAGTTGGTAAATGGGCGTCCCAGCACAATAGAATATCTAATTTGCATATAAATTGAAAGGGGCAGGGTAAGGGATAGGGGAACCTTTTACCAACTACTACTTGATTAATGACCTGTCAAACCCTTGTCACAAGACGCCAGCACACCTGCATGTGATAAATAAAGAGGGTGCGTAAACAATGGGATGCCGACCAGGGGTGGAAAGACGATGCATGGTACCTTTTACCGCCAGGTAAGGGGTGCCCATGCCCTTACTGACTATCTGTGACTTGTTGTTTTATCAAGGGTCCAGAATCGACTCTCGCGCAAAAGAGTACTGCTTATATTAGAATAACTCCGAAACTAATTATGATAGTGAGTTCGGATAAACTTTATTACTTACATATGGTTAGCGTGGTCCGCAGGGTTTACGCTGTATACCTGTAGTCCTTAGGTCGAGTCCTGAATTGTTTAATTTATATATCTCTGTAACCAGTGGGTCTAGAGAAGTGAAATAAGCTATCTATGGTTATGCTTCTCATAGTTAATCATATGCTGACAACGTGTAGCTCAGGGATCCCTGGTTCAGTTCCCATCGTCCATTGAATTATGTAATTGTGTTCTATTTCTGATCTATTGCACATAGAACAGCAGGGGAAAGCGCAGGTTTTTTTCATTCAACATATGCTGTGAATGATTTATGATTCCGTATCCTACAGACCCGTGGTTCGATAACCGCTTCTGCCGCAATAACTTGAATCTTAAATAACTCTTGAGCTAATAACGTTAGCGCCATGAAATAGCGTATACATATATACTTTAGGTCTGAATTGTTGTTGAAATGGTAATTTACGCCTTAGGATCAGGGTTCAAATCTCGGTGGGATAATTTAAATACCTTTGAATATAAATGTTTTTAGGTGTGTTGACAAACTCACCCCATAAGACCATACATCATGGCTTGTCTCATGTTGAGAAGAGATGTTTACCTTAAACGATTTACATAGACTTTCAAATAAAAATACTTAATCACAAAGTTTAATATATAAGCATGAGACTCAGACATAACAAGAGGATGTAATAATTTAACTTAAGAAAAGAGAACGGATGTCCGTAGCAACAAACATAAATAGGTTAAAATATATTAAAAGGGTTCAAGAAGGTGTGTTTGTGGATGACGTGAAGGATTCTAAGGGTGCCCCGTAGATGAGTTAAACGGTGTAATAGATGAACTTGAGAAAAATCGAACTGTTATGTTAAGAGATGTATAAAAAGGCTCCAAGAAGGTATGATTGAAGATGGAGAGATGCCTAAGGGTGGTGATGGGTGCTCCTAATGTAACTTTAAAACTAAAAGGCGTAGCTTAATCATGTTTATACTCGTTTGAATTGTCTAAGTTTTATCTTCAAATCTAGTTATTTATTTCCTTTTTTTAATTTTAATTTGTCTAATTTTCTCTCTCATGTGATTTGTATACTAGATTAAAAATAATCGTAAACTGCAAAAATGAATAGAGTTTTCTTTTAGGTTTTCCCCGATAGTAGTTCCACCTTCGAGCTACAAAGGTGGTGGTGTGATGAAGTTTTCTTTTAGGTTTTCTCCGATAGGAGCGCCACCTTCAAACCCCCGGTAGTGGTAGGAATGATGAAGTTTTCTTTTAGGCTTTCTCCGATAGTAGCGCCACCTTCGAATACCGTTGGTGGAGGGGATGATGAAGTTTTCTATTAGGTCTGCGCTAAGTGTATAAAGAGAGCTTGATCGATCTTAGATTGTAATTACGCTAGTGTGTTTATAGCGTAGCGGATCAGCTTCTATAGTGAAATTCATCATCAGTAGCGCTGATAACTTATCAAGGTGAAGAAGAGAAGTGAAAAGGTGTATCAGACACTTACTTAGCAAAATATTCCCCGAGAATTAGCCTGCACACAACAAAAACTATAGCAATGGAAGCTCTATTAGACACTGCTATTCCAGAATTTAAGTGTGGTAAATGTGATAAGAGTTTCCTGAAAAACTACAATAAAAAGAGACATGAGCTGCTATGTGGCCAGTTTTACGAATGTAAACATTGTGCGGACGTTTATGGTACTGAATATCGCAGAGATGCTCATCAAGAAAGATGCGAGAGAATAACTGCTGCTAAGAAACTCAAGATCGAGCCTACCAAACATAAATTGCTGTTAATGGTTCCTGATGAAGACGATGTCGTAGAATATGAAACAACTTTCCAGGAACGACTGAAATCATATTTCATCCAGTGCTCTACATGTCAAGACCTGAACACATATCTCCAGGAATCAAAACAGCGGATAATTCAAGCCGTCCAGAAGCGACTGAGGATCCATAAAAGTACGAAAATTAACATCATGGCTGAATGTCAGTTTGTGAATGCCGTTGGTGATACTACTGATAAAGCCTTTAAAACCCCAAATCAAGCAATATTTTTAGAAAGTGACTTGGACGCCACCTTGGAAAGTAAATTCTATAAACTTTGTACTGAAATGGAGGAAAGTCAACTTAAAGGAAGCAGCTGGGCTTTATTAGCTGTTGATGTTGTGCGTGTTAGAATCAACAAGAATAATGGACTGAGGGGAACCAGTTACATCCCTCTACCGAGCTCTATTGGAGCTAAAGGAGCCTGCATAAATCCACAGAATTATGAAGATGAAAAGTGTTTTATGTATGCTGTTCTCGCCAAGTTCATTCAAAAGGATCCTCAACGTGTTAGCAAGTATAAGGATTTTCAAGAAAGATATGACTTTTCCTGCGTCTCGTTTCCTACGAGCCTGACTGATATTCCGAAATTTGAACGAAGAAATAATATCTCTATAAATGTTTTCGGACTGGATGAGAAAAATCAAGTGTTTCCTATGAAGGTTATCGATGAAGAACTGTCCGACCATCGCGACCTGCTTCTATTAAGTGATGCAACTGGACGTTATCATTACGTTTATATAAAGAATTTCGATAGACTTATTCATCAACAAAAAACCAAATGTGAGGGAAAACTCTGCATCTGCAAACGCTGTTTTACACACTTTGAGTATCGAAATGGAGGAGTTGAGAGGTTAAATGAGCATAGAAAAATATGTAGCCAACACGGAGTTGCTAAGATTGTTATGCCAACTAAGGAGAAATCTATTGTTAGATTCAAGAATCATGAAAGGATGTTGAAATTACCTTATGTCATATACGCTGACTTTGAAAGCATTCTTACCCCTTACCACGGGTGTTCTTCTAATCCCGAAACGTCTTATACAGTTCCATATCAGAAGCATATTCCTATGAGTTTCTGTGTTTATGTCAAATCCTCAGCTACAATTGAAGGTTTACAGACTGGTCTTCCTACTGAACCCTATGTATATCGGGGTTATGATGCTGCACCGAAGTTTATGGAGTATGTAAGTTCTCTCGCAAAGAAGATTAATGCTGTATACAAAACTGGTGCTCCATTAACTCTGACAGATAAGCAGCAAAAATCATACGAATCTTCTACAGAATGCTACTTATGTGGTAAAGAATTTACCGACGATAACTGGAAAGTACGAGACCATGATCATATAAGTGGTAAATATCGAGGAAGTCTACATAATCAGTGTAATCTAACCTGTAAAACGCCTAATTATATTCCTGTCTTCATACATAACCTGAGTGGATATGACTCCCATTTCATTGTTAAGGTGTTAGGCTGTACTAGCGATAGAGTAGAAGTTATTCCTAGCTCTGAGGAAAGTTATATATCATTTTCCAAGTATGTTGGAAATATTAAACTTCGCTTTGTGGATACCTATCGCTTCCTTAGTACCAGCTTGGATAAACTAGCAAAAAATCTAACATCATATCCTGAAACCTTAAAGTACTTTGGAGCAGAGCAATTCAAATTGATGACACGTAAGGGTGTTTTCCCCTACGATTACGTTACATCGTGGGATGTTTTGAATGACACAGAACTTCCTCCGAGGGAGGCATTCTACAACAAGCTGAACAAAGAAGAAATTAGTGATGGAGAGTATGAACATGCAAAAAGTATATGGAGACAGTTCAACATTAAAACATTAGGAGAGTATAGCGATCTCTATCTACCTTCAGATGTTCTTCTACTAGCTGATGTGTTTGAGACATTCAGAGACCAGACCCTGAAAACGCATAAAGTTGATCCTGCACATTATTTTACATCTCCTGGACTTACGTGGGATGCAATGCTGCTGTATACAGGAATTGAACTAGAATTGCTACAGGATTACGATCAGCTACTCATGGTTGAATCAGGTATAAGAGGAGGATTATGCCAAGTGTCTCATCGATACGCAAAGGCGAACAACATCTATATGGAGGAGTATGACTCAAGTAAGCCCTCTCAATATATTACGTACGAGGACGCAAATAACCAATATGGCTGGGCGATGTGCCACGCCCTTCCTTATGGGGGTTTTGAGTGGGTTTCTCCTGCAGATATTAACCTAGAAATACTTCGAGAAGATGACCCACTCGGCTACATTTTAGAAGTGGATCTTGAATATCCTACAGAACTTCATGAGCTGCATAATGATTTACCATTCCTGCCCGAGTGCTTCAAGCCTAAGGATTCTTCTACAAAGAAGCCAATTCCACACCTTGGTTCACGAACTAAGTATGTGGTGCACTACATGACCCTGAAGCAAGCTCTTGATCATGGGATAAAACTGATAAGAATCCATCGTGTACTACAATTTCGACAGTCGTGCTGGTTAAAGCCTTATGTCCAATTCAATAACGAACTACGACAAGGATCTAGAAATGATTTCGAGAAGGATCTGTACAAACTGTTTAACAATGCCATGTTCGGAGAAACTATGGAGAATATAAGAAACCGAATGAATATACGACTTGTTACCGATTGGAAGACATTGGAAAAGCTGGTTGCTAAGCCTACGTTCATTGACCGAACTATATATGGACCTAATCTGGCTGCAGTACACATGGCTTCTCGAGAGATAGTGTTCGACAAACCTATATACATTGGGATGTGTGTGCTGGATATTTCAAAAACCTTGATGTATCGATATCATTATGATGTGTTATTGCCGTATTACGGGACTGAAAATCTAAAACTCATGTACATGGATACAGACTCTTTCATCCATAGAGTGACTACGAAAGATAAATACCAGGATAAGTTACGTTTTCTTGAACATCTGGATACTGCTGATTATCCTGTCGACTATATATGTCATTCTACAAAAAACAGGAAACTTTTGGGAAAATTTAAAGATGAAGCCAATGGAAAAATTATTTGTAGTTTTGTAGGGCTCAGACCCAAGATGTATGCTCTCGACATAGATGAAGGTGTCATCAAGAAGATCAAAGGCATAAAGCGTAGCGCAATCAGGCAGTACATCAACTTCGATAGCTATGTGGAATGTCTTAAAACCCAAAAGATCCTAAGAACTCCTATGAACTTAATCCTATCCCGAAAACATAATGTTTCTACAGTTGAAGCTAATAAAATAGCCCTATCGCCTCATGACGACAAGAGAGTGATTGCTGAGGATGGAGTATCAACATACGCGTACGGACACTATAGTATTGCAGAAAGTGTGCAACAGGGGACAACTTAGATCAGAAGATAATGGTTATCTCTGTAAGCTAAGCTAGAGAATGACTATTTACACAAGTGACGTCTATCCTACGACTCTCACGACGCCTGAGGAAGAAAGATGAAATAACAAAAATGGAGGAAGGCGTTAACTCTGCCACTAGGATTAAATTCTGGTGCTGGTCTCCAGCCCAGATAAAAGAGGAGAGGCGTCTACTACTGAACTACAAGCTAACTGAACGCACTTTAGTTAATGTTAAAATAGGTAAATTGAAAAAGTAACTACTATCTCGTAATCTGAAATATCCTTGAAAAACCTTTTACTTAGTTATAAAATGATTTAAGTAACTGAACTTGGTCTGAAAAATCCTTGAAACACCCATAAACCTCATAACATATGAAAAAGCTTGAAAATAGCATAAGAACTTTGGTTTAGCGTTACGACTTATTACAGACGATGCAGAGGGGGTGAAAGCTTGAAAAAAGACACAAGAGTATAAAGATATCAATCTGCATGAAAATACGTATGAAAACTCTACGCCCAGACCATTGCAAATATACCTCTAAGAGAAACGAAGATATCTCTAGCTGGAAAACCTTTAGCTATGAAACCTAGAGCTCTTAATCCTAGAGCTCCGAGATCATACCTCAATACCTAACCTCCGGATCCTACAGTTTTAACCTCCTGACCAGCATCCTTTAGCTACGAAGCTTATAACTCTTAACCCTAGAGCCCTCAGAACATACCTCAATACGTAGCCTCCAGATCCTACAGCCTTAATCTCTAGACCGAGAGATCTAACCTTGAATCCATGCGACCTAACCACTAACCTACAGCCTTTAACCTTCAGACCAGCAACCTTTAGCTATGAAGCCTACAACTCTTAACCTAGAGCCCTCAGATCATACCTCAATACGTAACCTCCAGATCCTACAGCCTTAAACTCTAGACCGAGAGATCTAACCTAGAATCCATACGACCTAACCACTAACCCTACAGGCTTTAACCTTCAGACCTGCAAACTTAAGCTATGAGACCTACATCCTTTAAACCCCAGACCCTAAGATCGTGCCTCAAGACCTATGTAACCAAAAGAGATGAGAAACATAACCAATATACATAGCCTTTCAGATCAAAAAGACAATCAAAAAACCTAAAGTATAAGCATAAGACCTCAAAACATAACAAGGTGGAACAGAGTTCCTGAAAGCATAGAGAAGGTACGAAAAACAAGAAACTCTAGCAACAAAAGCACCTCAATTTTTCGGAAAACAGAAGCAGATACACAAAGGGTTAAATTTACTGTATAAAGATCTGTAATCAGCATATATACCTCATGCAGTGACAAAGATAGCTCTAACATCGACATGCCTCAAAAATTTGCATCATACATACAAGTAGTTAGCATTAGACAAAATAGTTGAGCTTAAAAGATATGGGTTAGATAGAGGAGAAAAGAAACATGCTTAGGATAGGTTAAGGAGGTAAGAATAGGACAGCTTAATAGCAGAATCAAGTAAGTTGAACAATGATCAAGAAGGTAAAAGCAAGGGATATATTAGGTTAGGGTAAAGTGGCAGAATAGAGGAACTTAAGTAAAGAGAACAATTAGGTTAACAGATGCAACAAAGGAAGCCATTAGCAAAACACAGCTAGGTTACAATAAAGAATGATGAAAGAAGGTAGAACTGAATGAGTATGTTAGGTTAGGTTAGTTTATAATAGGATGACATAGTAAAGCATAAATGTAGGACTTGCCTCGAGATTAACCGCCTTTAATTGCTGGACTAGCAAACTGAACTTCAAAATGATAAGACCATACCTCAGCCCATAAGCCTACGGCCCTACGACCTTTATCCTCTAGACCAACAACATTTAGCTATGAACCCTACAACCCTTAACCCTAGAGCTCCAGATCATACCTCTGGATCTACCCTCCAAATCCTACGGCTATTAACCTCCCAGACCAGCAACCTTTACCTGTGAAAACCTGAAGCTCTTAACACTAGAACCCCCCCCCCCTGATCATACATAGATACCTAACCTCTAGATCTTACAGCTCTCAACCATCCTGACCAACAGACTTCGTCTGTGAAAACTCTTAACCCTAGAGCCCCCAGATCATACCTCAGGACCTACCCTCCAAATGCTATAGTTATAAACCTCTCAGACCAGCAACCCTTACCTGTGAAAAACCTGCAGCTCTTAGCACTAGACCCCCCCCCTCCCTGATCATACATAGAGACCTAGCCCCTAAATCCTACAGCTCTCAACCATCCAGACCAACAGACTTCACCTGTGAAACTATTAACCCTAGAGCCTTAGATCATACCTCAGGACCTAACCATTAAATCCTTCAGATATTAACATCCCATACCAACAGACTTTACCTAAGAAACCCTGCAGCCCTTAACCCTAGAGCCTCAGATCATAGCTCAAGACAAGCTCTGATCATACCTCAGGACACAGCATTATAAGGTACAGCAAATTAAGAGGATTGACTGCCTACCTAAACACTGTCTAAATCCACTAAACATACCGATTGCGCATGGCCGCCATCTTGCTCATTTGGGTCTGCGCTGGAACCGCTATTTTTAAACTACTCAGGTATAAGAATCCATCAAACTGTTTATCCATAGCTTTGACAAAATTTTTCTTTACTCCTAACTTAATATGCAGGTAATAATACTTTTGCAGGATTCAATAAAGGGGCATATGACACATTTTTCTGGCCAGGGATAAGATATTCACGTTTAGGCCAAGATTTTTTAACACAGTGAGACTTCCTACCTCTGCTGCTCCAGAGGCACAAAAAACAGCAACATTTGGTGAAACCTGCAAACCAAGCAATAAAGCAATGACATTTGAGTGACCACAGGTATTCCATTCATATTTTCCATATCGCATTTTCTCTAGAATTAGTTTTGTATTTTGATATGTCCCTTTTATATCAGCGTCATGCGATTGATGGAAGTTCATTGACAGTATGGAGCAGCTCATACTTCAAATTAACTTTAGACGAATCTATGAATAGTCGCCACTCATCTGGTCTGTGTTGAAGCCCAAGAGTTTCCTTAGCTGAACAACTATCACTACAAAACACAATGTCATTTTCTTCAGAGAAGCAGTCCTTGAAATCGCTATGGTAGCCACGATAACTACGGGGGCCGTTCAATAAAGAATGATCATATTTTTTTACGCTCATAATTTTTCGCACTAACATTCCATCTTTTTATATTCCGTTAACTTAATTTGAAACAAACACGCTGTAGTAGTTTCACTGTTGAAACTTCTGGTTACCGCCTGTGAGAACCAGGCAAGTTCAGACATGTTCAGTATCGCCTACCGCTGCAATAGAGGTAACATGCAGTTAAAGTTGATGTTAGAGGAAAATACGTAACTTCTTTCAAACGTAATAACTGCTGATGAAACTTGCCTACATGATTTGGATCCTGAGAGCAAAACGAAAAGCTCCGTGTGGAAATCTCGTCATCACCAACCCCCCAAAAAGCAAAAGTGGTTGCTTCTGCTGGGAAAGTTATGGTCATCTCATTCTTTGATATTCATTGAATAGTTTATCATCATGTTGTACCTGCACACATGTCAATAACTGGACAATACGACAGGGATGTCCTTAAAACATTTCAAGTAAATATCAGGAGTAAAAGACCACATTTCCGTGAAGCTGACTGGATGCTGCACCACGATAATTCGCGGCCGCATATTGTCAATGTTGTTGCGTGAAGTGCATCCCTCAGCCTCCCTATGGTCCGGATTTAGCCCCATGTAACATTTTCTATTCGCTAACTTGAAGAAACGCCTTCGTGGGAGGCATTATCCATCTTCAGAAGCAGTGGTGAAGGCTGCGCAGGCGATTTTGAAGGATCTCTCAAAAATGATTTCCAGCATGTCTTTGAAGACTGGCAGAAACGCTGAGACAAGTGCATCGCATTCAGGGAAGACTATTTTGAGAAGAGCCATGAAAATTATGAGGATGGGTAAAGGTACGTTGTCAAAAAAAGTGGTGATCATTCTTTACTGAACAGCCCTCGTATATATTCTTACTTCATTTTGGAGTAGATTCCACCGCTTGAGTCTGGAAGTCAAACCTCGAGCTTTCTGTTTAGACAGATTTAAGTCCCGAATCCGGTCATTCAGGTCCTTCTGATTGGTAGAGTATGCTTCTGATGAAGAGGTATTGGCTCCATATGTGGGTTCATTTTTATTTTCATCTGAAGCATTTTCAGTTTCAGTTAGGTTAGAATCAGAGTTATCACTTAAGCTCATATCTGCATATACTGGTACAGGGAACTGTTTATTGTGTAACACAGGTCTTATTGCAGATTGCAAATTCGGATATTGAACTGTATGTTTTGATTTAGAAGTGATTCCTTTTATATTTTTCAAACAGAAATATTTAATAAGTAACAGTTGACAGGTTGAACATGAAACAGAGTTGTTTCGAAACCGGTCCCAAAGGACTGTAAATAAGATAAGTAATAGTGAAGTTGCGTTGCTATAGTGTTTAGTTATTTTTAATACTTAGATTACTTGACTGTCAGCAGCTTCAGCTTTTTACATAAATAATGAATATTCTTCAAAGCTGTTGATTTCCTCATAAATAGCTAAAGCAGATATTATTCAAATATCCCTTTTTAATACATTTTCATGACAAATGAAGAATACAACAAGTTCAACAAATGTTGAACAGAATGGTTATAGTTTCAAGGTTAACTAATTTAATATTCAACACACTTTTTAACAAAATAAAATGTAACGTAAAGCCTACTTTGGGGGAAATAAACTTAATGATTTTATATACACCTGATGAGTCCTAGGACACACATAGGCCTTCTCCTAAAATATTTTTGGTTGGGATATAATACTATTAGTACTTGTCAATACGTAAAGGGAAGAGAAGGTAAAAACTCACTTTGTGCAAAACCTTGCGTTACCAAGAAAGAGGATATTGTTATCTATCAAAGCTGAAACACTTTGGAAACATCCCATATTGTTCAAAGACTTGAGGGAAAATGATCCCTTTGTTTGCCTCTTTATGAACAAGACCTGATCAAAAGTTTGGTAGTATTTACTCTTTTCCAGCGTTGGTACTCTTTCTTGTAGCAATATCACAGTCGCCATAAGATAGACTTACCCTCCTCAGTGATACTTGCCTACAAACCTGTAACACAAAATCGTGTTAACGATGTTTTCGGAAGTTAAACTTTTATTATATTTATTAGGTTTTTTACATGATGTGGAAACTTTATTCCAGCCAATTCATCGAAAATATGCATTTATGGATATTCCGAATCCAAAAAAAAAAAATCATTTATATAGAAATGTGTAGTATGAAGAACATAAATAAAAATGATATCAGTTAAATTCAAATTTGATATTTATGTTTGCCAACGTCAAAGGTTACAACAGTAAGGTTTTCAACGGATTCCCCCACCTAGTTACTCTTCATATGGAACGTTTTTGAAATTTTTTCATAAGAATAATTAAGGATCTTTATAAAAATATAACATACTTTCACAAACAAAAATGAAATGTGTATATTGAATTTTCTAGGAATACCTTCTGATTTCCTCCTCATTCTGAATGATTTATGCATAACTAGTAAACTAACAAATATATTTAAGTTTAATGTAAAAATATAGATCTCCTAAATCACAGCTAAAATTATGATGCCACGATTTAATAAAAAGCGAAACTCCATCAAACGCAAATTTTTGAGAAAGTCTGTTTGACTGTGAACTATGTGTGTGGGTCACCTGAACACCATAAGTCAAAAACGAATATTGGCATTTAAGTAGAGGTTTTTTTTCAGGATGTGACATGAACATTTTCAAGAAAATCCTTTACCTTAATACACTCTTCATATGGAGTACTTTTAGAATATTAAGATATTCTCAGGCCGCGCCAAGGCTAAGTGGTTAGAGCACTTGGCTCTCACCTAGGTAGCCCGGGTTTGATCCCAGGCGACCAAAAATTGGGGATTCGTGGTGGACAACATGGTGCTGCCGTGGGTTTACTCCAGGTCCTCCGGTTTCTCCCACCATTATTCCACCAGTTGCTCTTTTTTTGTAATTTTACGTCCTCCAACGTTAAGTCATATCGAACGATGAATGGAATGGGCGAAATGATGCTCAAATGGGCCCAGGGTCCATAGAACTTAGTTACTCGACATTAGTTGTTCAGAATAAGGGGAAAACCCCAGATGAAGCCTTATGTAGGTAACTCACCCTGACCGAGATTCGAACTCGGGACCTCTTGAACGTGAGGCAGACACTCTACCACCACGCTACCGAGGCGGGCTAAACGGTAAGAGATACACCATCTCGTAATTTACAGAAATGTGGTTCACTTTAATCCACGCAATTTGAGTGGAACACTTTTTTTTAACTTCGTCATTTCCAAGGCATTCTTTATAACTGGTTTCAGTTGTACAATACCTATTACCTTCTGAAATTGGAAGTCGTTATTCGCTTTTTCCCCTAGTGTTCATGCAAAGGGAATGGAATTTCGCCCGCCTCGGTAGCGTGGTGGTAGAATGACTGCCTCACGTTCAAGAGGTCCCGAGTTCGAATCTCGGTCAGGATAAGTTACCTGGATAAGCCTCACACTGCCAATATAATCCAATTGAGTTGGTGTGGGCTCAAATAAAAAGGGGGATTGCAAACAGATATAATAATTTTTAAACTGACGGACGTTAAACGACTTGTTCACGCAGAAATTGACAAGGTAACACAACAGGACTAGGAGAACTGCGTAAGGCATGCAGAAAACCTTTAAGAAGACGATTTTAAGAAAGAAATGGCACGTGACGAGACTTCTGAACCTGTAATCATAAATTTGCAAGGCTCAGATGATGAAGACAGTGACAACGACGAGTAGTCTCTTAACGGAAGTGAACTGACAGCGATATGGCTGAACCACTGGCAGTTCAACTGGATTAGAAAAACGGGTAATTCATAAACTATAATTACAGTTATAGTGCTTTAAAATATACATAATTTGCGAAAATGCTTTTTCCAGTTTTGATTTTGGCAACTGCAGCACTGTGAAAGTTTGTAAAATATCATTTGCTTACCCTTTCGTCTGCGCCAAGCAGACCTGCATGTTGTATGGGTGTGTGAGAGAGAGGGAAATATAAAAGGAGTGGGGTAATAAGCTGGCAACGCTGAGTGTGATACGACATCTGATTAGCTGGACTCCAGAGCTCTTCCCATTTGACACACATAATAGTCATGAAATTATCTTAAATACATGATGGCTTTATTTTTTAATTTTTTACTCATTGAAAACCAACAATATTTTCATTCCATATAAAAGTTACTGCAGAGCAGAGAATTTCTGAAAAGCCAAATGATATATTTAAAAATTGTAAGATTCATTTACGAAATTTCATATTTATCGAAAGCATGAACCTTTTACTTAAAAAAATCTTTCAATATTTTAAAACCAGCGTTGTTCAAACCTGGATGAATGAAGAAAATAATTCCTTTGTCTTTTATAAATAGGATGTAGAGAGAAAAAAGTATTATAACTAAACACACCCGATCTAAAAAATCCTGTTCTTTATCTAATTATGTCTTGCTAATATATTTTAATTAAATACGAGGTGCGTCTGGAAAGTAGGTTCTGTTTGGTAGTAAAATTAAATTGTGTACACATACAGAAAAATTATTTATTACACAAAATTCTACAACTACTTCTACTTCTACTACTTCTACTTTTCCACATAACTGCAGAAATTTTGCAGGCATTTTTCATAGTGAGACACAAGTTGTATGCCTTCTTCATAGAAGTTTGCCGCCTGTGTCTTCAACCAGTTGGAAACATTTTCTTTCAGCTCTTCGTCATTGTTGAAGGGTTGAGCGCCAAGGAAAGATTTGAGATGCAAAAACAAATGAAAGTCGCTAGGAGCGAGTTCAGCGCTGTACAGGGGATGGTCAAACACGTCCCAACCAAATTCCTGTAGGATGTTTTTCGTCGCATTTGCAGTGTGTGGTCGTGCGTTATCGTGAAGAAACAAAACACGATTTGTCATCGCAAATTTGCCGATAAATTTTAATTGGTTTCACTTTCCTATCATTCAGAAAACGAATCACAGATCTGATTTCACAAGCGGCGGGATTTTCAATCAACACCGACAATGTAAACAAGCACAAAAAAGCGTTCGTGGCTGACAGCGATCTCACAATGGTGCACGTTTCTTCTCCTTGATACAGAGCGTCTACCGCGCATGTACGGAACGGCGATCGCAGCGCTGCAGCTGGGATAAATTGAAACAGAACTTACTTTCTGGACGCCCCTTGTATTTTACTAGTTCTTATAAGTATAAAAGGGATACAGAAAGCTGAAGTGATCGTCAAATTTTTAAACAACTTATTGCCTAGTGTTGGTTTTAAAATTATGTGCTCTTTGCACAATTATGAGAGAAATTCTGATGCATTATGCTCCCATGACTTCTTCAACCCCTTCCTCAATAAACTATTTTTCAAGAAAAGCACATTCCTGAATCTAAATCGCCTTTATCGAGATATAAATGATTTTAATATAAATTTCCTTGTACATGCAATGCGATTAGGTGAAATACAGCAGACCAAAGTGATAGTCAACTCTTTCTAGAGCTGATCGCTTAGTGATTGTTTTAAAATTTCGTTCTCTCTATCTGTCCAAGACGCAAACATACGAATGACTTCCTATCTGCCTTCCTATAGTAAAATCTCGCCAACCCGAACGCCGAAATAAGTCTGACCAGCCTTGAAAGACGAATGTTGGTTAGCGTAGTAAATGCAGACCTAATTGGTGTAAATTAATCACTTCTTCACACTAGACGTTCATAGGCCAAGGTTTTGTATGGATAGAGTCAACATGAAAAATTCAATGCCATGGCCGGGATTTGAACCACGGATCTCCAGGAGCGAATGCTTTCCACCAGCGAGTCCAGCAATTTGCTTGTTCAGAACATTTTGTTCACTTTGCACTTTTAAAACTAAATATAGATTTTCTTGTGCTTGAATATTTGCTTTTCTTTTGCTATACCATCTGCTTATGCTACAGCTGACATTTGGTGCATTCCTATTATGTTGTCTTCAATATATTGAACGACTTGAACCTTTTTTTTAATTTACGTCCGCCAAAACGTTAAGTTATACCGGACGGTGAATGAATTGGGTGAAATGATGCTCAAATGAATCCAGGGTCCATTGGTTAAGGGTTACCCGACATTCATCTTGAAGGATAAGGGAAGACCCCGGAAAAACCTTATCTAGGGAACTCACCTTGTCCGATATTCGAACTCCGGACCTCTTGAACGTGAGGCAGACATGCTACCATCTACGCTACCGAGGCGGGCTACTTGAACTTCATTTTTTTCAAGAGTTCCTTTTGTTTTTCAAATATGTATGTATATATTGTTGCAATAGTGGATCCAGCAATGGATGTGTTTTTGAAGTATAAGTGAAGCTTCCATCCTAGGAGAGTTGCTGCTTGACCTGCTTTCCTCCTGCAGATCCGTGGTTGAAATCCCGGCTATGGCATTGCGTTTTTTATGTTGATTCTATTCATACAAAATGCACACTTGTTTTACAAACAAACTGCTATTCTCGGTTAGTTCATTGCTTGAATTCTCTTGCTAACGGGCGGCTCCATTGCACTCACCCCACCTGCTTGAGACAGGAAGGAATAGAAATTTTAATAAATTCATGGAAACAATACTAAACTTCTAATGTTATCACAAAAGCTTTACTCGTACAATTAGAAGCACATATTCGTAATCTAAGTAATATTTCAATTTTGAAAACTTAGGACACTGGGAGGTTATTTTTACCCAGACAAGGCCAATTTTTACCAGTATTAAAATTTGAATATATAGAAAAATAAACATTATCAGAAATTTAAATTTGGTATAATTACTTTATAAGGATGGGTGCATTTAACTGCTGTATAATATTTAAATTACGTTCATATAGGTCCATGCAAAAGAGGCATAAATCACACCGTATGTCCTGAAAAAATATTGTACCCTATATGTCAGGTGCACTTTACTTGTAGTAATTTAAAGCTACATGCACCAAGTTTTATCCTAAATAACCTAAGATACAGCTTTATAAGATCGGCTAAATAAAAATCACATATAGTTTATACTATGCACATTAAAAGTTAATTAGTTTTGAGTGAAGGAAAGATAATATTTTCAAGGACTGAATATTTGTTGTCATCCATTTTATAAATCACATGAATATAATTGTAAGCCGAATGTGTTGAAGTAACATTGGCAAATAACCACTACAAATTGTGTGTCAATATCTCTTATAGTTTTTGAGAAACATGCACCTAAAGTATGAAAAATCAAGGTTTTGGGAAATCACGATCAAAGATTAAGCGCCATTCTCAAGATGTGGGTGTGTCATTACGCAGCAATTTTTAAATTGACGAATTAAATGGCTTTAATACCAGCTGACAACCTATGTTATATATAATTTTAAAGCTGAAGAATTATATACTTTTTTAACATTAAAAAAAATCGATTTTTTGAAACCTATCGACCACCCAGTGCCCTTAATGTACTTGTGTAAGTTATAGCCCTAACATAGCCTTTTGGCGAAATAGAATTTAAGTATTCGGAGGTTCAATAAATACACAGCATGTGGCAGTTTAGTCAAAATCGTTAGTTATTTTTGAGGATGTCAACGCTTTAGAAAGTACTTCCATGTAAAAATATTTTGAATTGGAAAAAATTTTGGCCCCATCTTAGGCCGATACTGAACTTAAATACTAAGTTTCAATTTATTCAATTTTTTCAATTTTCTGCAATTATTCCAAGATAAAACTTAAAGGCTTCGAACCAACTGGTAGAAGTACGTCCTACCAAAGACTCTGTAGATGCTTCGCAATTGAAAAGCGCTTCTACCCAATTTAATTTTATGAGTTACAAGACGATTAAAAAGGATTCACAAAAGCCTTTTTCTGAATTATCAATACACTGCAGGAATAAAATTTGCTCGACTCCAACTTGGCAATGATATGGAGCACTTGCTATTACACAGGTCTGCCCGCCTCGGTAGCGTAAATGGTAGCGTGTGTGCCTCACGTTCAAGAGGTCCCAACTTTGAATCTTGTTCAGGGTGTGTTACCTGAATAAGGTTTTATCCAGGGTTTTCCCTGATTCTTAAATACGAATGTAGGGTTTTCCTGGTTAGATGTGAACTAAGTATATTGAAGATATGTATGTTTCTATTTTTATTTAAAATCGCAATAAGTTACAAATAACAATGTAAACAGAGATAATCCGTTTTGTGTACTTTATTTTACCTTGTTCTTGGTCGCTGTGAAAGGAATTTATGTTGTGCAATATATAAAACATGACTAATCCACACAAAATTTATAATATTTATTCCACTATATAAACGCCAAATATAAAGTTTTATTAATCTGTGACCTTGAGTTGCTGAGTAACGTTACTCACCTTTGTCTTTTGATTTGCTTTTTGTGAATTCAGAGCGAACCAGACTCTTTATATTGGATGTAATGTGATGAGCAACACGTAAGGTGGATTACATAACATAATATAAGCCTGACAAAATTGCTCTCTAGACATGCTTGTCTATCAAAATATATTTTAGATTTTAGCTGTATGATTATGAAATCTTCCACAGGGAATATTTTTAAAGGGGCCCATCAGGTTAGAGCTGTTTCACAATTCCTTTTTCTTATGATGTTGGTCACCTTGGAGGTATAACTCTAATGGCAGAATTGTAGAAGTAGTCACATTCAAGGAATGTGGTGCGCTAAATATTCCAAGTGAAGATTTAAGTGTTATTTCCTGAAATCTTGATTTAAAGTATTTATTTGGGCTAAAAGGGTACCCACTGCATTGGGATTATTATTGTGTACAACTGTAAATATTCCTTAGAATCGCTCCTCTCAGTTAGCGTGAGTACCGAATTTACCTTAAGTAAATGCGCATTACTTCCTTATTTCAGTTGCCACACGCATACCGTAAGCTAAGATGCTTTCACACATTCGGGTAATTACTATGTGTTTCAAATAGGAAGAGTCCTGGCCTGTAACGAATCGGATGCGTTAGAGCCTTCAGCGTTGCCACCTCGTTACCCCTACTCTTTTTATATTTCCCTCTCTCTCGCACAATTTCTAGTCTTCCTGGCGCTAGATGTAAGGAAACTCAAACTGAATTTTCCAAAGCTTTGTAATGCAGTTGTTCAAATCACAATTGCAACACGGATATTCGTATATTACGCACATGCTTTAAATGATAGTTTAAAAAATTATTATTATTTATGAACTACCTAATTTTCTAATCTAACGAAACTGCCAGCGGCGCATCCATATAGCTATGTGTAGATGGTAGCATGTCTGCGTCACGTCCAAGAGGTCCCGAGTTCGAATCTTGGTCAGGTTGAGTTACTTGTATATGGTTTTCCCGGGATTTTCAATAATCCTGAAAGACTAATGTCGGGTAACTCTAAGCTCTATGGACCGTGGACTCATTTAAGCATCATTTCACTCCTTCATTCACCGTCCGATATGACTTAACGTTGGAGGACGTACATTAAAATATATATATATATATATATATATATATATATATATATATATATATATATATATATATATATATGTAAACGTCACTTCCGTTAAGAGATAATTCATTATTGTCATCGTTTTCATTGTCTGAGTGTTGCAGGTTTGTGCTGACAGGCTCCAAAATCTCGTCACGTGCTATTTCTTTCCAAAAGCAGTGTTCTTGTAGTTTATCTGCATATCTCATGAAATTTTTCTAGTGTTGTGCAATATTGTCAATTTCTTGGTGAATAAATCATTCAGCGTCAGTCAGTTTAAAAGTGCTGTTTCTGTTTGCAACATTATTTGAGCCCACATTAGCTCAATTGGATTGTTCTGGCAGTGGTAAGGGGGAAGGTGGCTTACAATACCTCGTGTCTTGTTTCAATTGCAAGCTGATCCAGCTGATACACTTTCCCTGCTTTTCAACTGGAAGAATAACTGAATAATGCTGCTTTGAACTCTATAGAGTAAATAGACATTGCAAACCATTCATAAACAATTATATAAATATTGTAACCACACACGTTCTGTCAGGCCAACAGGAAGTACTCTGTTTCCTCTCGCTCAAATTTAATAAACTGTTGGCTGATTCAAAATAGGTAATTCTTTTATCACGTCATATCAAACGTTTACGTTTCAGTTATGACTAATTACACATATTTTGTACACACATACTTGCTCAGCATGCAGATCCGCAGCAAGGTACCATGGGAAAGAAGAGAGCTGCTACCGCGGCACAAACTTCTGCGATCCCGGCATCCAAACAACAAGGCGCCGCAGCACACACCTGAGAACTCGCGCACAGCGACTTCTGCATCGCCGGTATTTTCTACAGTTGGCGTAGAGTCTCCCACACCAGTCACGGGCAAATTCTGGATTTTCCCCAACCGGGAGTCCTCTTCAGAGACTGGAAGACTTCTGACCAGCAGAGTAGTACAACAGACACAGCTACTACATCTGCCAGGAGATAATCCAGACGTTGCTGTAGTAAGCAATAACAGACGTCCACAGTCATCTCGACCAGCATCGCCGTCTCTCCAAAGGAATACTCGAAGCATCACTTACAGCGTTGTCATCTGTGGCGTTCCGCGTGACCTACACTGCAGATTTATTCTCGCCGCAGCACAACAAAAGTGGCTCTCAGCTCTTAGGGCCACTAGGATTTTTTCGCGGGGAAGGACCATACCTCTAGTCCGACTTCAGTTCGCCGACCATGCCGACTTCGACGACGCCTTGCATACGAGGTTGCCTTTGATAGGGCTGAACCTGCGCATCGAGGCCAGCCGGCTGGAAAAGCATACACCTTGCAGGCGGTGCTGCAACTACGGGCATGCCAATTGGGCTTGCTCAGCTCCACCACGGTAACATCTTTGTGGTGCCCGTGTCCTCACAGCCAAATTCATATACCACAATCTCTGACGCCACCGCTGGCACTGCGCTACATGCAGTGGTTTTCAGCCATTTCACTGGACCGGCGCAGTGCCCAGATTAACCCCGGACATTGGCCAGTACTGCCCGGGGCGAAGCACCGCAACCTTCAGCCTCGGCAGCGCAGTCATCACCGCAGCTTCCAACAAATCAGAGCAGGAAGTCCTCCTCGCACTCCGAGCCGAGGTACGGAACGTGAATCAGAGACTCGACACGCTTGAAGCAAAGATCACAGCCGCCACCTCCGGCACCCACACGTGAGGCCCTGTAGGACCTTCACTCTGAAGTTCTCAACCTTGACCCACGCTTTGGTATGCTGGAGGATACCGTTGAAAGTCAGTCTCACACCATCCTGCAAACGCTACACAACACGTCTCAGAAGATATCCAATTCTGCACTTTTAAAACTGGACACCGTTCAAACCATCACGGAACAACTTGAAAAACTGCCGGAGCTCAGCAACCAGCTGCCTCAACAACCTCAAGCCATCAGACAATACTACAACGTATCGAAACTGCAACAACGAATACAAACACCGACCAGAAGGACACAAGCACTGTTCTGCACGCACTCACCCAGAAGAACATTGACTTCATGGTTGCAATAGCCAATGTAGCCCACGGCTGCGACTCGGACGCACTTAAGGGATACTTCTCTCAAATTGCCTACCGCATCGAGCTGCTCCAAAACACCTTACTTCACTCACCTCAAAATGACTTGACACTTCCATATCACCAGAGATTCAACCCGCTAACTCAACAGCGATCAAGACAACGATAGGTCCAAATACCACATAATGCCCTCCGAAGCACCACCGGTGCACAGTACTCTTAATTAAATACAATTATATCTTTGATCGCTATTCTATCCTATTTAAACCGTCCGCAAACCCGCGTCACTTCGCTGGCTATGGTCAGGACCTTGTGTCATGGTTCATAGCCAGGTAAGTAAGCCAACCAGATCTGAACTTTTTCCTAAGCGCAGTAGTATCAACGGTTACTAACGAAGGTGCTTTTGCGGGACTCCTCTACCTTTCCTGAACTTCCCTTATTGCTCCTTTCTTTCACTTCTCCTGTCCTCTTTCTTACTTGTTAAAAACATCCATTACACAGTTTAAGTCAAGATGCATTGCTATTACATAATAGTGCTTTACTTATTTGTATTAGGAAAATTATTTGAGCTAAACCTATGGGTTTTTTGTGGTTATGTTAAATAATGAATTACTCTGTACCTTCCTCATGCATCAGATTTTGCAAAGTGGAATGTTTATCTTAGCGCGAATAGTATTTATTAGAAATTGATTAGGTTGGCACTCGTTACACACCACTTAAGGGGAATACCATACAACAACACCGCAAGACCCCGATTGGTTGCTCGTCTAGTAGCCCTCAAGGACAAATATCATCCAGTTGAAACACATTGTAAATGACCAGCGGTGCCCGACCCTGCCTCCTATGTGTTGATGATGTCACCTTGTCGCTCTACCCCAACTCCTTCGACTTGTGCATGAAGCATTTACCAATCCTTCACTCATTCAGACAACAAGGCCTAGAGACGTTTGTCTGTGTTAATGGAGGCTAATACACCACAACGATGTGCCATGCAATAAGTCTAATTTGGTGCCAAAGATAAACTGTACTAATACCTGATCTCACTTTTCAGGATAATAAAAAAACTCCACATTTTACCACAATTCTCTCACAGCTGCTAAAACGAAATGTTTGCAGATATTGAAAACTTACATAAAAAGCTTAAGATGTTATTAATAAGTGGATGAGTGGACTTGCAGTCGAGCATTTCTCACTGACAATCTGAAAACTACGTGAGGATATCACTTCGACTATCTGCAACTATAGAGATTAAAATATTTGGATTATAGCATACTACTTCGTTTGCATGTAAATTTACTTTATCTTACCTTATATGTTTTGAATACTATAATCTGGTGTATTCCTTACTAGTTTGGACCAATTCCTGCAGCTGTGAATTAGTTATGAAGTGTTAGAAAAAGCATCAACGGTATATGCCACTTTGTGTGAATGGCCTGCTATACCTGAAAAATAAAACATGAATCTCTTACCATATGTATGATGTTTGTATGGATGAAATAAACGGATAAGATCAGGATAGTTTAAATAATGTTTAGAGTAAAACGCTTTTAAACACTGAATCATTGGTAGTCTTCTTTTTATCGTCCTTGCATAACACACATTCAAATTTAAAGTTTCAATTCTTGGCTTAAACCAGAAAGCTCTAACAAATGTAAACAGTAGGCGTATCCCGCTCTGACTGAATAACTGAAAATGAATACAAGAGGGGCGCGTTAAATTTCTTAACAGGAGCCGTCACGAGGGGTACTCGATACCCGCATTCAGTTCTCAATATTTTAGTCATTTTGACACACTTTAAAATGCAAAGATACTTACATTTCCGGTCTATTTCATTAATTAACATGTAGTTAAATTTTGTAACCAATGTTACGAATCGTTTCCAGAGGCACTGAATTTGAATGCAATCTGAAAAAACTCGTTAAACGGTAGTATATACAGAACGCATGAATAAAAGTTTACTGACGTAAAAGCATGCAAATAGATATAAAAGAACTCAGCAATGATCTGATGGAAAGATAAAATCGACAGTGCCACGACAAGGGGAGAGATTATCTCTAGGAATTCTTGCTGAAATTTTCGGTCCATGAGATTTTTTTACTATGTTCCTCATCTTTATTTCACCAGCCTTCGATAACTCCACTCTTTTCATTTTGCAATAGCTATCTTTTCCAGCAAAAAAGTTTTCAGAAGGAAGAGACAGATTCCTCTACATATCTTTGTTCACAATAAGTGTCGTGGACACTTTTTTTCAAAATTACTACCTCTTCGTTTGATTCGTCTCTATCTATTAGATCGTCTAATGGCAGTTCGTTGAATAGCTTCGACGTTTCCCCTTGAGTTATTTTCCTATGTGAAAATGCTACAGTATAACAGCTACTAATATTATTGCACGCACATAGGATCACATGTTTTTTAGTTATGACAGCAAGTCAGTAAAATGAGATTACTTGCGTGGACAGCTGCGTGGGTAACTATATACCCTAGCTCGACAGTACTGAAAAAACACTACTATAAGCAATCTTTAACACTTGCACAACAGGACCTGACTATATCTACACACGTACAAAAGAGCAGTGAACAAATAGCAAGCGTAACAGATTGATACAAACATTAGGAATGTTGCCATATGCAAAAATGTAAAATTGGGACACATTACACACCAGCGCGTCCGCAGCTGGGTTAATAATTATAATATACATAAAATATTAACACTAACAATTATTTGAATTATAAAATATATTTCCTTACATTGTAGTTGTTGCATTTTTATTGTTTTACAGATAACTAAAAATTGAACTTCGAGTAAGCTATTGTTACTAATTTCTTGTTTATAATGTTGCAAAATAGATGGGCTTTAGAACAGAACACTTTAAATACTTTTCACTAAAAGGTATTACTTTATGTGGCGTCGTGGCGTCTGTTACCAAAATATCAGTCGTTTGTTCGCTACCAATATAGACAAATTTACATGCTACCAACATTATTATTACATGTTACTGTCACAACAGCTATATACGAGGTAATCGATGGTCAAAGAGATTAGAATATGTCTTTGACACATCATTAACGTAGGTGTTACTGAAGAATCATATTCTTTTTCCTCCGAAATTTTAACTTTATTCTTCTGCTTGACTTGCTCTATTGGCTCTAGTGGAGATAATTGGACTATTTGCAGAGAGTATTCATGTCTAACAAAGAAGCTAATTTTCAGTAATTAAGTATAGCGTAATAATCTATCCTTTCTTATGGTGGCGGATAAATAACTTTAAGGTTTACCTTATTGCTACGACTTAAACTAAAATGGCTGAGAAAGTCAATATTATACACAAATATATTCACGAACAAATAATAATACCTCTCTCATTTTTTCCTGGTCAAATACATCAGAGGAAAACGTTGTTTCTTTGTTTCTTTGTTTAAACTAAAGGTCTGCTTCAAACTTCCGTCGTTCAATGTGTTTAGCTTGTCATAATCTGAATCAGCCAATTAGAATTATAGCCTTTCGTGCTCCAGTACCGCAGTGCTCCTCGTGTTCATATAAGGAGCTAGTACCTTGTGTTGCAAGGGAAAATATGCCCGGGAGTGGAGTACACCCGGAGAAATAACGGGAATCTGTAACTAATGGATGTGTTGCCATATCTCAGTAACATAAGTGCGTCTACATGACACTAAACAATCTAGGGGAGTACGGAGAAAGTAAACCCTTCATTCCTGCTTTTGTGTCTAAATTATGTGTTACTTGTATGCAATTTTGCACAACACTATAAATTACAGCTAGTACATTCAACAATTAAAATTATAAAATAAACTACCTTATTTTTGTTTGAAATTTAGTAAAATATAAAAACAGATCAGAAAATCAAAGGGGTAAGTGAGGATCTCTTGGGGCAAGTGAGTTTTCATACATCTTGTATAATACCTAATACTTGCGGCGACTTTTATATAAATAAAGTAAACTGTAACAGTACTTTTGTATTATTTTTGAAGCATGAAAATTTTATAAATTTATAAAATCTGATTATGTAAATATATTTAATAATTTAAATACTTTTAAAATATATGTAATTGTGTGATTGGCCGAAGTGATAATGGTATGACGTAATACGACGTAATGTGGTGACGTGCCATTGGTTCGGCCAATCACAAAATTAAGTAGAAGTAACGATAGTTACGAGAAGTCAATAATCTTTAAGAGAGTGATATGTTCTTCAGCCTTGTTTAATTACGATAAATCAATAATCTTTAAGAGACAGATATAGTCTTCAGTCTTGAATAGTGACGATAAATCAATAATCTTGTTATAAAGAGAAAGAAATTTTTGTTGTAACGACGAATGTGATGTATACCGCTGCAAGAACAACGATGTTTTAAGTTGTTGTTCGAATCCGTACAAAAATAACCAAGTAAGAATCTACCGAAATATTTGAAGTAACCTGCAATAGACTAGTAAAATAATTTCAATACAGCTATTTAATACAGTTGCACACATCTCCTCCAAAATTGGAATTTCTGTGGGATCTGTGCACACAATCCTGCATGAATATATGAAAATTCTTAATCGGCGATCTTCGTATATAGGACTCCTGTTACAAATGGCGCCGCAACGTGTGGCCGAATAGGATATAGAAGAGGAGATAAAAACATCGTACAGCTCCGTGGGAATATAAAAGGAAAGGAGAAAGAAGAGAGAAGAAAGAAGAAAAACAGAACTGGTTTAAGTGAGTGAAATTAAAAAAAAAAATAGTAGTAGTAGATATATGTTGTTAAGAAATAAGAAAATAATGAAAAATATGGCGAGTAGAAAAGAAACAATACTGGAAGGAGAAGTTACTGATAGTGTTGGAATGAGTTGGGAGGATGTAGGATTAAGCAAAGGTAACGAGTTAATGTTAGAAAGGATAACGAAAAAGTTGATGGGTGTAAAATCAGAAATGTTGGGTAATTTAGATACTAAAATAGGAGATATAAATGCTAAAATAGGAGATGTAAATGCTAAAATAGAAGATGTAAATGCTAAAATAGGAGATGTGAAATCAGAGTTGAGTGATGTAAAATCAGAATTAAAACAAGATATTGAACAAAATATAAATGAATTGAGGCAAGAACCAGCTCAGAATAAAGATAATATTAAAGATTTGAAACAAAGTATGTGCAATTTAGATATTAACTTAAGACAGGAATTGGCAGAAAGTGTAAGTAATTTAGAGGTTACTTTGTCACAAAAGTTAAATTGGAATTGAAAGGTGAGATAGCACAAGAAATTAGAGAGGGCAGGAAAGAATGTAAAGAGAATATGGAAAGGTTATTGCAAACAATAGAACAGAATAAGAATGAAAATAGACAGGTAATTATGGAATTAAGAGAAATAATTCAGGAAACTAGGTTAGGTCAGGACATTGTGAAACAAGAAATAAGAATGGAATTAAACAAAGAGTTAGAAACATTTAGGATACAACAGGCAGAAGTAACACAAAAACAAAGAGAAGAATTAGGAGATAAAGTAGATCAAAGAATCAATGTAATATGTTCTGAAATGCAATTACAACATGATGCAAGTAAGACACACCAAGAGGAAATAAAGTTACAAATTGATGATATAGGTAAAGCGAAAAAAGAAGTAGTTTTGCAAATTAAAGGGGTAAAAGAAAATTTTGAAAATGAGAAGGATAACTTAGGAAAGTTGACACAAGTTTTAATTGCATTACAGGCTAATAAAGTAAATATTGTTAAAGAAATGTCTAGAATTAGAAATATAAATGCCTGTGACTTACCAGGTGAATTAAGCAATCGTCAGAAGTCTGGTGATGAAGTAAGTGAATGTAGTGAGTTTGTGAGTCCAGATAATGATATTAATCATCACAGAAACACACAAAACATGTCCTCACACACACAGCTTCACAGTCTAGGTCAAAATGTATATGTATACAAAATGTTCACACAAATACAAATACACAATGGAGGTCATAGTGGTGACATGTATGATACACCACACAAAATAATGTTGTTTTCTTTAAGATTGGAACACACAACTAACCTAACCTTCAAACAACGTTATGATATACATAAAAACAAAAGATGGATTTACCAATTTCTGGATGCTTGCAAAGATCAGGTTAACCAACTGAGAAAATGTATCACACTAACTGTTCAAAAGTTACGAATATTCATACAGGACAGCTAGAAAAATTAATTCTGTGGGCAAACCACCCAACATGAATGACTAAACAGAGAATTCTTTTGCATAAAAATTGCACATAAATTGGGTACAATTCAGTTGTTTCATTTTACTTGTATATATATGTTCGTTTACAAATAGTTGTTAAAATATTTTTATATTGTTATAGCATGATTGTTCATAGTCAATAATTTAAAATTGTGAAATATAAAAATGCTTTAATGCAAATTTGGGGCGGCGCACAACCCTACATAAAATCAAAGATATACATTTAAAAATGTGTTATAGTAATGCTAAGTGGTTGTTAAATGTTCATTTATTATTATATTTCTTTCAATGTATGTTTATTGCTATATTTTATGTATCTTATATTTATGTTACAGTTCATTGTTGTAAACGAAATTGTTAATTGGGGCCGCTCTTCGAAATATATGGAAAAAGATTGTTAATACCTATGTTTAGTTATTTTTTCCATATATTTCGAAGAGGGGCATCTGTAACAGTACTGTTGTGTTACGTTTGAAGTATGAAAAAATTTATAAATTTATAAAAACTCATTATGTAAATTTATTTAATAATTTAAATATGTAAAAATGTATGTAATTGTGTGATTGGCCGAAATAATAATGGTATGACGTAATATGACGTAATGTGGTGACGTGCCATTGGATCGACCAATCACAAAATTAAATAGAAGTAACGATAGTTACGAGAAGTCAATAATATTTAAGAGAGTGATATGTTTTTCAGCCTTGTTTAATTACGATAAATCAATAATCTTTAAGAGACATATATGTTCTTCAGACTTGAATAGTGACGATAAATCAATAATCTTGTTATAAAGAGAAAGAGATTTTTGTTGTAACCACAAATGTGATGTATACCCCTGCAAGAACAAAAATGTTTTTTTTTTAAGTTGTAGTTCGAAACCGTATAAATAAAACAAAATAAGAATTCATCGAAATAATTTGGCTTCTCTATACCGAACCACGTCTTGAAACACATATGTCTCATGATTTATTTAGAATTCGATTGGTACTTCAATATAATCATGGAAGTGAACGTATAAACATAATTTTGGAGCTGATATTGGCGTGGATGCCTTGTACAAGAGGATCCAAGAACGAAATAAGAATTAACATTATCTGACCCAAATTCCCGTTACAAAACATAATATGAGATATTTGCCAACATGAATGATGGTGCCATTTGTCACTTGCAGTTTTCTGGTCCCCGCTTCTACTACTCAGTATAATATGTTCCCTTCATATAAGTTAAAACAGCTATTCTAGTCCACTGAATCAGAGGAAGCTAAAAATACTGTCATTGCGCAAGTGTTGTAGTCGGGTTTGGATTTATTATTGCTTCAGTACAATACACATGCTTCTATTCACAGCATTGCTTACGTCAAAATCACTTAACACCAATAATAATGTCACCGATCCCATTGTTGGTTGGTGCCGCGGCTTGCAGCAGCAGCCGGCGTGTGGGAGAGATCTGAGCGCTTGCCGAGAGAGAGAGAGAGAGAGAGAGAGAGAGAGAGAGAGAGAGAGGAGAGAGAGAGAGAGAGAGAGAGAGAGAGAGAGAGAGAGAGAGAGAGAGAGAGAGAGAGAGAGAGAGAGAGAGAGAGAGAGAGAGAGAGAGAGAGAGAGAGAGAGAGAGAGAGAGAGAGAGAGAGAGAGAGAGAGAGAGAGAGAGCGAGAGAAAGAAAGAGACAGAGATAGTCTAGAATTCCTGGCTGCCATCGTAATTGTTATCGAACGGTTTACTGCACACCTGACAAGGTGTGACTTGAGACACTTACGATTTGCAGTTGTTAACTGAGTGTGCAGCTGTGTAGACAGTAGTGAATTCTTTTGTTTGTTTACGTGTGACAGACGACCTTGAGGACTGCGTTTGAAATCAAGGGGCCGTCTGTGTTAAATGTGTGAAAGTGACAAGTGACAGTGACAGTGCGCAAGTGACGATGCCGATGGTGAGGACGCTTGCCAGGGTGACGTCGAGTTTCTCATCATCCCTAAGGAATAATCAGGTACATTAACTTGTATTGCTGTTACTTGGGTTTACTAAATAGCAATATCTGTTGGATTTTAAACAAAAGAGCTTAATTGCTCTCGCTAACACGCAACACTCTGTATGTGGAACCCTCCCCTTTGTCTGTTTGACCCTATATGGCGTCTACAGCTGCAAATAAAATGAGAAATTGTAATGTGTAAATCGACTTCATTATATTTGAATGTCATTTAAAAAGTGATCATTGATTAATAAACAGCGATACCAGCTCACAAATCAAAAGCGCGACGAACTTATACATCAACCTAAGACAATACAATATAGTGTTAAAATAAATTACTATTACTCGGCCCGCAAGCCCGCGTACCCTAAAGTGCCAAATTTGATATTTCGTGGCACAGGTGATCGCGCTATAGAGTATTTGGCCTCTTTGTGGGTAAACACCGAACGGTAACAAGTAAATAACAAAAGAGTAGGAGTTAAATATGTAAATAAAATACACGGCCGTTCTTGAACGTTTTCGTCACATTGCCTGAAAAATGACCTTTAGATTACGTTGAATACTGCTACGCATTTGTATTGAAATGTTTGATATGGTATTTACAAATCCAAAGCCCAAGACTCCTTCTGTGTTTCCACGATTTCCACCAGTAGCGCTGGTCTGTGTACAGCGATTGATAGTTCACCCATTGTAATTGGTAGATGGCGCTGAGAGCGTAATCGCGTTTTATGAAACAACTTTTCGATTTGTTTTAAATATGTCAAAAGAAAAACGTATGAGTGTTTTATATATATTTGAATATTTAAAATGTGTTTGTATAAACTAAAAAAGCAGCTGTCATAAACATTTTAGAGTAAATAAACCAAATAGGCGTACTTACTGTGGAACAGAATTATATAAATTCCAATATAAGTGATACACTTTTAGTAACAAAATGTATAAGACATTTCACTTAAGAACGCTCGAACTCAAAATTGAGTTCTATTGAGACTTTTGTTTAAATCTCTTAATTCCTTTAAAGTTGTATGACATTACATAGGCAGTGCAATAAAACATAGGAGGGGTCTGCATATCTGAATAAAAATATTTACTGAGGTTTTATGCATTTCATCACCTATCACCTCTCCAAGAGTTAATTTCAAAACCTTTGTACCTTCATTCACTTCATAAAACTGCTAATTGTTAGTTCCAAACACTGCATAGGGCAAGATGAAATAAAGTAAAGACACAGATGTAACAGAGTAATAACTTTTATAGGTCAAATGCATGTATCACATACATTATCCTTGCCAGGCTGGTTATCCATGTATTCCTTGTACTCCTAGGTACCTGTATTTCTCTGCAACCAGTTTGACCGACATTACACCATATTTTAATTTGTTTAAAAATATTTGAGCATCAAGCCCTGTCCATCCCACCACTTCCACCCTGTCAGTTTTCCTTTTGGACCATATATGCAATATGAATTAAGCTAAGCCCCAGGATATAGCTTGAATTAAATCTAACCATGCAGCAATGTTTATCAAATGTATAAATAAAGGAAGCATAATATGAGATATTTGTCAACATGAATGGTGGTGCAAATTTGTCACTTGTAGTTTTCTGTTCCCCGCTTCTACTACTCAGTATAATATTGTGACTTTGTGGGTTCGTGAAATGAAATGTCCCATTGCACCACTCAAAAATGTTCTTTATTTCCACCATCTTACAGTTGAACACTTGCCAATCACACAGAATTACGTAATGCACACAATTACGATTCACCAGTTCCTCCGTTAAAGTTCCACCGCGATTACGTTAACTCGTCCGACACAGTCTTCTCGTCCGTTCAATAGCTCGTCAAGCACTGAATGACTCACGCATTGAAGCCCCTATTTATAGGACTATTACTGTTTTTCTAGAAGTCTCTGGCTTCCGTGAATCACCGCGAAAGTTCCAGAGGACAGGGGAAGTGGAAAGAGGCGGCCAGCGACAAGTGACATTTCCCTATTCACCCCTCAGTTAGTTACTGAGATTAACGGGAGGGAATGGCTCGGCTGCCCTGGTCACTTCTCAATTGTCGTTGGTTTTGCTTTCCGCTAATTGGGTGACAATATGTTGCCTTTCATATAAGTTAAAACAGCGTTTCTAGTCCACTGTATCAGAAGAAGCTAAAAACACTGTCATTGCGCAGGTGTTATAGTCTGGTTTGGATTTATTATTGCTTCAGTACAATACACATGCTTTAGATTACGTATAATAATGCTACGCATTTGTATTGAAATGTTTGATATGGTATTTAGAAATCGATAGCCCGAGACTGGTTATGGGTTTCCACGATCTCCACCAGCAGCGCTGGTCTCTGTACAGCGCGTAATAGTTCTCCCATTGCAATAAGCAGATGGCGCTGAGAGCCTAATCGCGTTTTATGAAACAACTTTTCGGTTAGTTTTAAATATGTCAAAAGAAATACGTATGAATATATATATATATATATATATATATATATATATATATATATATATATATTTGAATATTTACAATGTGTTTGTATGAACTAAAAAAAGCAGGTTTTATAAACATTTTAGAGCAAATAAACCAAATAAGTGTACATACTGTGGAACAGAATAATATAAATTCTACTATAAGTGATACACTTTTAGTAACAAAAATGTAAAAGACAATTTACTTAAAAACACTGAAAATCGAAAATGAGTTCTGTTGAGACTTTTATTTAAATCTCTTTATTACCATAAAGTTGTATGACATTACATAGGAAGTGCAATAAAATATTCGAGGGATCTAGATATCTGACCAAAAATATTTACTGAGGTGTTGTGTATCTCTTCACCTATGTAAAAGTTAATTATAAAAACTTTATACCTTCATTCACTCATAACACTGCTAATTGTTAGTTCCAGACATTGCATAGGGCAAGATGAAATCAAGTAAAGACACAGATGCAATAGAGTAGTAACTTTTACAGATCAAATGAATGTATCATATACATTGTCCATGCCAGGCTGGTTATCCATGTATTCCTTCTATTCCTGGGTACCTGTATTTCATTGCAACCAGTTCGACCGACAGTACACCATATATTAACGTGTTTAAGAATATTTGAGCATCAAGCTCTGTCCATCCCACCACTTTCACCCTGTCAGTTTTCCATTTAGACCATATATGCTATACAAATTAAGCTAAGCCCCAGGTCATAGCTTCAATTAAATCAAACCATGCAGCAATGTTTATCAAATGTCTAAATAAAGTAAACATAATATGAGATATTTGCAACATGAATGATGGTGAATATTTGTCACTTGCAGTTTTCTGGTCCCCGCTTCTACTACTCACTGTAATATGTTCCCTTTCATATACGTTAAAACAGCTATTCTAGTCCACTGTATGAGATGAAGCTAAAAACACTGTCATTGCGCAAGTGTTATAGTCCGGTTTGGATTTATTAATGCTTCAGTACAATACACATGCTTCTATTCACAGCATTTCTTACGTCAAAATCGCTTAACACCAATAATAATGTCGCCGATCCCATTGTAGGTCGGTGCCGCGGCCTAGAGAAGAAGCCGGCGTGTGGGCGAGACCTGAAGTCTTGCCGAGAGAGAGAGAGACAGAGAGAGAGAGAGACAGAGAAAGAGACAGAGATAGTGTGGAATTCCAGGCTGCCATCGTGATTGTTTTCGAATGGTTTACTGCACTCTAGAACAATTGCTGGGGTATAAAAAGCCTCACAAGTTGTGATTTGAGACACGCTCTAGTCAGCATCGGTTACCCGCATGGCTTGCGGGCATCCGAGATAACCAAGGAGCTAATCCAAACAGCAGCTAAAGCTGAGCTCCACATAACTCTTCCAAGCTGCTTGGCATCAAAATTATAAACCCAAAATTTAAATAAACAAAACACCAGGGTACAAGGTGTTGCATCCTGTCCTTCAACCCCCAGGTACTACTAGTAACCTCAGAAAAATTCATCATCCTAAAAATCAACATTTCACCCTACAACATCCCGATACTTACCTTACCTGCGGTAAAACCCTTAAAAACGGGTGGGCACGCAGCAAAGACCTTCTGGCTTTATACAGCCAGCCAGCACCACATGGCATGGCATGGCATGGCATTTGATACACTTGCGATTTGCAGTTGTTAACTGAGTGTGCAGCTGTGTAGACCTTTTACTATACCGCAGTGAATTCTTTTGTTTGTTTGCGTGTGACAGACGACCTTGAGGACTGCGATTGAAATTAGCGGGCCGTCTGTAATAATTGTCTGAAAGTGACAGGTGACAGTGAGAGTGCGCAAGTGACGATGACGATGGTGAGTACGCTTGCCAGAGTGACAACGAGCTTCTCATCATCCCTATTAAATAATCAGGTTCATTAATTTGTATTGCTTTTTCCTTGGGTTTACTAAATAGCAATATCTGTTTGGATTTTAAACAGAAGGGCTTAATTGCTCTCGCTAACACGCAACGCTCTGTATGTCGCAATCCTCCATTTTGTCCAGTTGACCCTAACTGGCGTCTACAACTACAAATAAAATGAGAAACTGTAATGTGTAAACCGACTGCATTAGAGTTGAATTTCATTTGAAAGGTGATGATTGATTAATAAACAGCTATATCAGCTCACAAAACAAAAGCGCGACGAACTTATACATCAGCCTAAGAAGGTACAATATGGTGTTAAAATAAATGACTATTACTCGGCCCGCAAGTTCGCGTAGCCTAAAATGCCAACTTTGATCTTTCGTGGCACAGGTGATCGCAGTATAAAGTCTTTGGCGTTTTGGTGCGTAAACACCGAACGGTAACAAGTAAATAACTAGAGAATAGTAGTTAAATATGTAAATGAAATAAACGGCCGTTCTTGAACGTTATCGTCACATAACCTGAAAAATGACCTTTAGATTACGTATAATACTGCTACGCATTTGTGTTGAATTGTTTGACATGGTATTTACAGATCCAAAGCCCGAGACTCGTTCCGTGTTTCCACGACCTCCACCAGTAGCGCTGGTCTCTGTAAAGCGGGTGATAGTTCCCCCATTGCAAAGAGTAGATGGCGCTGAGAGCCTAATCGCGTTTTATGAAGCAACTTTTCTATTTGTTTTAAATATGTCAAAAGAAAACCGTATGAGTGTTTTATATATATATGTGTGTGAATATTTAAAATGTGTTTGGATAAACTAAAAAAGCAGGTGTTATAAACATTTTAGAGTAAATAAAGCAAATAGTTGTACATACTGGGGAACAGAATTATATAAATTCTAATATAAGTGATACACTTTAAGTAACAAAAGTGTATTAGAGATTTTACTTAACACACACTTAAACTCGAAATTGAGTTCTACTGAGACATTCTACTTCATTTGCATGTAAATTTACTTTTATCTTACCTTTTATATTTTGAATATTATAATCTGGTGTTTTCTTTACTAGTTTGGCCCAATTCCTGTAGCTGTCAATTAGTTATAGATTGTTAGCGAAAACATTAACGGTATATGCCACTTTGTGTGAATGGCCTGCTATACCGGAAAAATAAAACATTAATCTCTTACCAGATGTATGAGGTTTGTGACTTTGTGGGTTCGTGAAATGAAAAGTCCAATTACACCACTCAAAAATATTCTTTATTTCCCCCGACTTACAGTTGAACACTTGCCAGTTACACAGGATTACGTAATGCACACAATTACGATTCACCAGTTCGTCCGTTGCAGTTTCACTGTACGGTCACAATTACGTAAACTCCTCCAACGCACGTACACTAGCACGACGCTGCTTCGCTGCTCGCCCAGAACTCTGACTCACTCCTCTTGCCCGAAGTGTTGCTTATATAGGGTCAGCTGGCCGATCTGGAAGGTTCTCGATTAGAAGAAATATCCCGTAAATTCGAGAACACAGGTGGAACAGAAAGAGACGGCGCAGTGATGTTTCTTGTCCCAGCCACCCCTCCTTAACTCTATAAGACAAACGAGGGAGCGTGGCGAACGCCGACCGTCTCCTGCTTGCCCGCTCTATAGGGTGTTCCGACGTTCGGGTGACACTGCTCCCTCCTCAAAGCTGGTCGTCCCAAACAGCACCATCGTAGCGTGCCAGGCGACCCAGGTGTACCACCAAGATCTTCCCTCGGGGAACTTTCTGAATGCGGCAGACCACGTCGTTAATCCTCTTCACCACCCGGTACGGACCTTGCCATGGCTGCGGGAGCTTCGGGCAGCGTCCCTTGGTCCGGCTAGGACGGTACAACCAGACCAGGTCACCTTGCTGGAACCCTTGGCTGTTGGCTTGCCTGTCATACCTGTTGTTCATGCGGTCGCTCGCCTTCCAGATGTTCTGGCGAGCCATCTCGTGCATGTCGTGGAGATGGTTCACCAAGTTTTCACATACTCGGTCACCGGCTGCTTCGCCTCCGGAAGGCTTCCAAAAGCCAGGTCAAAAGGGAGGCGTAACTCTCGGCCAAACATTAAGCTGGCTGGCGTCATTCCAGTTGTTTCGTGTGTAGACGAGCGGTAGGCCAGAAAAAAACAGTGGCACCTTGACGTCCCAGTCTCGCTGATGGCTGGCCACGACCTCCTTCAGGTGTTCCTCTAAGGTCTTGAAGTACCTTTCGACACTGCCATCCGACTGG
Organism: Mantis religiosa; assembly: GCA_030765055.1. Classification (NCBI taxonomy): domain Eukaryota; kingdom Metazoa; phylum Arthropoda; class Insecta; order Mantodea; family Mantidae; genus Mantis; species Mantis religiosa. The sequence continues at coordinate 934,638 of JAUKNK010000134.1, forward strand.
GGATGTAGAGGTGTCGTGCTGGTCTTGTTAAACCCAAAACTTTGTAGCGCCTCATTCATTATGTTGGACTCCAAGTTGGTACCCTGGTCGCTGTGTAGCTCTAACGACACTCCCAACGACAGAACACTTGCTCCACGAGGCAGGCTGTAATTGTCTTTGCCTCTTGGTTTGGGATGGCATACACCTCCTGCCACTTGGTGAAGTAGTCCACGACCACCATTAGGTACCTGTTGCCTCGGTCGCAAACTGGGAACGGTCCAGCAATGTCAACGGCGATCCGTTCGAAGATCGCTCCGACGTTGTACCGCTGCATGCATCCGCGGCTCCTAGTCTGGGGCCCGCTATTCGCCGCGCACACGTGACACTGACGGCACCATCTCTCAGCATCTGCTCGGAGTCTCACCCAGTAGTAGCGCTGCCGTAGTTTGTCAAACGTTCGGGTCGCTCCCAGGTGTCCTGCACTTCTTCCAAGACTTCCGGGACCTTACTCCGGGGAAGTGCCAACAGTTCTCTCTGCGCCTTCCCATCGGGTGACTCCCATACCCGGAACAGCACGCCCTCTCTGGTCTTCAACGAGTCCCATTGGGCCCAGTACGACTTGTAGGTGGCGCTCCTCCGTGCGATGTCCTCCCAGGTTGGTCTCGTCCCTGCCTTCACTTCCATCAGGGGTGGCCCCAAGTCTGCGTCCGCCAGCTGCTCCCTCCTCAGGCCTGCGCTATCCCAGCAGTCCGCCGGCACTGCCATGACTACTCGGACTGCTGCGGCACGCTCCTTCTCTTCCACTCTTATGCACTGGCCGCACTCTTCTGGACAGGGTCTTCTGGACATGTCGTCAGCGTTACCGTGGCTCTTCCTTCTAAGATGTTCCGAGGTGAAGTCATACTCCTGCAGCCTATGGACCCGACGTGCTGTCTGGCCTTCCAGGTTCTTAAAGCTCAGTAGCCAGGTTAGGGCAGAATGGTCAGTCCTCAGGTGGAATGGCTGACCGTACAGGTACTTGTGGTAGTGCTCCAAGGGCTTTACTACCGCCAATAATTCTCGTCGCGTGACGCAGGAAACACTACTATTAAACCAAAGCCACCTGGTTTTCGTTTCCGGGAGATCCTTAGACATCTTGATACTGACATGCCTAAGATGTTTCCTAGGGGGGAGAGGACATACCCTCCTTGGTTGTGCAGAGCGTCCCCGGTTGATCTGGGCATGACTAAATATGATAAATCTACCATGTCTATGTCTAGTATCCGCACATGTTTTTTAGAATTTTTAGCGCTGCTCGCCAAGAAATCTGACTCACTCCTTTTGCCCGACGTGTTGCTTATATAGGGTCAGCTGGCCGACCTGGAAGGTTCTCGATTAGATGAAATATCCCCTAAGTTCGAGACCACAGGTGGAACAGAAAGAGACGGCGCAGTGATGTTTTTTGTCCCAGCCGCCCCTGCTTAACGCTATAAGACAAACTAGGGGGCGTGGGGAACGCCGACCGTCTCCTGCTTGCCCGCTCTATAGGGTGTTCCGACGTTCGGGTGACAGTATGGATGAAACAAACGGATACGATCAGGACAGTGTAAATAATGTTTAGAGTAAAACGCTTTTAAACACTGAATCATTGGTAGTCTTCTTTTTATCGTCCTTGCATAACACACATTCAAATTTAAAGTTTCAATTCTTGGCTTAAACCAGAAAGCTCTAACAAATGTAAACAGTAGGCGTATCCCGCTCTGACTGAATAACTGAAAATGAATACAAGAGGGGCGCGTTAAATTTCTTAACAGGAGCCGTCACGAGGGGTACTCAATACCCGCATTCAGTTCTCAATATTTTAGTCATTTTGACACACTTTAAAATGCAAAGATACTTACATTTCCGGTCTATTTCATTAATTAACATGTAGTTAAATTTTGTAACCGATGTTACGAATCATTTCCAGACGCACTGAATTTGAATGCAATCTGAACAAATTCGATATGCTGTAGTATATACAGAATGCATGAATAAAAGTTTACTGACATAAAAGCATACAAATAGGTATAAAAGAACTCAGCAATGGTCTGATGGAAAGTTAAAATCGACAGTGCCACGACAAGGTTAGAAATTATCTCTAGGAATTCTTGCTGAAATTTTCGGTCCATGAGATTTTTTACTTTGTTCCTCATCTTTATTTCACCAACCTTCGATAACTCCACTCTTTTCATTTTGCAATAGCTCTCTTTTCCAGCAAAAAAGTTTTCAGAAGGAAGAGACAGATTCCTCTCCATAGTTTTGTTCACAGTAAGTGTCGTCGACATCTTTTTTTTCAAAATGACTACCTCTTCGTTTGATTCATCTCTATCTATTAGATCGTCTTATGGCAGTTCGTTGAATAGCTTCGACAATTCCCCTTGAGTTATTTTCCTATGTGAAAATGCTACAGTATAATAGTTACTAATATTATTGCACGCACACAAGATCACATGTTTTTTAGTTATGACAGCAAGTCAGTAAAATGAGATTACTTGCGTGGACAGCTGCGTGGGTAACTATATACCCTAGCTCGACAATACTGAAAAAACACGACTATAAGCAATCTTTAACACTTGCACAACAGGACCTGACTATATCTACACACGTACAAAAGAGCAGTGAACAAATAGCAAGCGTAACAGATTCATGCAAACATTAGCAATGTTGCCATATGCAAAAAATGTAAAATTGCGACACATTACACACCAGCGGGCCCGCAGATAGGTTAATGATTATAATATACATAAAACATTAATACTAACAATTATTTGAATTATAAAATATATTTCCTTACATTTTAGTTGTTGCATTTTTATTGTCTTACAGGTAACTAAAAATTGAACATTGAATAAGCTATTGTTACTATTTTGTTGTTTATAATGTTGCAAAATAGATGGGCTTTAGAACACAACACTTTAAATACTTTTCACTAAAAGGTATTACTTTATGTGGCGTCGTGGCGTCTGTTACCAAAATATCAGTCGTTTGTTCACAACCAATATAGACAAATTTACATGCTACCAACATCATTATTACATGTTACTGTCACAACACCTATGTACGAGGTAATCGATGGTCAAAGAGGTTAGAATATATCTTTGACACATCATTAACGTAGGTGTTACTGAAGAATCATATTCTTTTTCCTCCGAAATTTTAACTTTATTCTTCTGCTTGACTTGCTATATTGGCTCTACTGGAGATAATTCGAATATTAGCAGAGATTATTCATGTCTAACATAGAAGCCTAATTTTCAGTAATTAAGTATAACGTAATAATCTATCCTTTTTATGGTGGCGGATAAACATATTTCAGGTCTACCTCATTGCTACGACTGAAACTAAAATGACCTGAGAAAGCCAATATTGTACACAAATATATTCACGAACAAATAATAATACCTCTCTCATTTCTTCCTGTTGAAATCCGTCAGAGGAAAACGTTGTTTATTTGTTTCTTTGTTTAAACTAAAAGTCTGCACAAACTTCCATGGTTCAATGTGTTTAGCTTGTCATAATTTGAATCAGCCAATCAGAATTATAGCCTTTCGTGCTCCAGTACCGCAGTGCTCCTCGTATTCATATGAGGAGTTAGTACCTTGTGTTGCATGGGAAAATATGCCCGGGAGTGGAGTACACCCGGAGAAATAACGGGAATCTGTAACTAATAAATGTGTTGCCATATCTCAGTAACATAATTGCGTCTACATGACAATAAAGAATCTAGGGGAATACGGGGCATGTCAGCCCTACTTTCCTGCTTTTGTGTCTAAATTGTGTGTTATTTGTATGCAATTTTATTCAATTTTGCAGAACATTTTAAATTACAGCTAGTACATTCAATAATTAAAATTATAAAATAAAGTACCTTACTTTTGTTTGAAATTTAGTAAAATAAAGAAACAGATCAGAAAATGAAAGGGGTAAGTGAGGATCTCTTGGAGCAGGTGAGTTTTCATACATATTGTATAATACCTAAAAATTGCTGCGACATTTATTTAAACCTTTTAATTACTTTAAAGTTGTATGACATAACATAGGCAGTGCAATAAAACATATGAGGGGTCTACATATCTGAATAAACATAAATACTGAGGTGTTATGTATTTCATAACCTATCACCTCTCCAAAGGTTAATTTCAAAACCTTTGTACCTTCATTCACTTCATAACACTGCTAATTGTTAGTTCCAAATACTGCATATTGCCTGATGAAATCAAGTAAAGACACAGAAGAACAGAGTAGTAACTTTTACAGTTCAAATGCATGTATCACATACATTGTCTTTGCCAGGCTGGTTATCCATGTATTTCTTCTACTCCTGGGTACCCGTATTTCATTGCAACCAGTTTGAAGAATTTATACCATATATTAACTTGTTTAAAAATATTTGAGCATCATGCCCTGTCCATCCCACCACTTCCACCCTGTCAGTTTTCCTTTTGGACCATATATGCAATATGAATTAAACTAAGCCCCAGGTCATAGCTTCAATTAAATCAAACCATGCAGCAATGTTTATCAAATGTCTAAATAAAATAAACATAATATGAGATATTTGCCAACATGAATGATGGTGCAAATTTGTCACTTGCAATTTTCTGGTCCCCGCTTCTACTACTCAGTATTATATGTTTCCATTCATATAAGTTAAAACAGCTATTCTAGCCCGCTGTGTCAGAAGAAGCTGAAAAAACTGTCACTGCGCAAGTGTTATAGTCTGGTTTGGATTTATCATTGCTTCAGTACAATACACATGCTTCTATTCACAACATTTCCGACGTCAAAATCGCTTAACACCAATAATAATGTCACCGATCCCATTGTTGGTTGGTGCCGCGGCCTCCAGCAGCAGCCGGCGGGTTGGAGAGCTCTGAAAGCTTGCCGAGAGAGAGAGAGAGAGAGAGAGAGAGAGAGAGAGAGAGAGAGAGAGAGAGAGAGAGAGAGAGAGAGAGAGAGAAAGAGACAGAGAGAGAGAAAGAGACAGAGATAGTCTGGAATTCCTGGCTGCCATCGTGATTGTTATTGAACGGTTTACTGCATTCTAGAACAATTGCTGGGGCATAAAGAGCCTCACACGCTGTGATTTTAGACACTTGCGATTTGCAGTTGTTAACTGAGTGTGCTGCTGTGTAGACCTTTTAACTATACCATAGTGAATTCTTTTGTTTGTTTACGTGTGACAGACGACCTTGAGGACTGCGTTTGAAATCAGTGGGCCGTCTGTGTTAAATATGTGAAAGTGACAAGTGACAGTGACAGTGCGCAGGTGACGATGCCGATGGTGAGGACGCTTGCCAGAGTGACGTCGAGCTTCTCATCGTCCCTAAGAAATAATCAGGTACATTAGCTTTTATTGCTATTTACTTGGGTTTACTAAATAGCAATATCTGTTGGATTTTAAACAGAAGAGCTTAATTGCTCTGGCTAACACGCAACGCTCTGTATGTGGAACCCTCCCCTTTGTCTATTTGACCCTATATGGCGTCTACAACTGCAAATAAAATGAGAAATTGTAACGTGTAAATCGACTTCATTATATTTGAATGTCATTTAAAAAGTGATCATTGATTAATAAACAGCGATACCAGCTCACAAATCAAAAGCGCGACGAACTTATACATCAACCTAAGACAACACAATATAGTGTTAAAATAAATGACTATTACTCGGCCCGCAAGCCCGCGTACCCTAAAGTGCCAACTTTGATATTTCGTGGCACAGGTGATCGCGGTATAGAGTATTTGGCCTTTTTGTGGGTAAACACCGAACGGTAACAAGTAAATAACAAAAGAGTAGGAGTTAAATATGTAAATAAAATACACGGCCGTTCTTGAACGTTTTCGTCACATTACCTGAAAAATGACCTTTAGATTACGTATAATAATGCTACGCATTTGTATTGAAATGTTTGATATGGTACTTACAAATCCAAAGCCCGAGACTCGTTCCGTGTTTCCACGATGTCCACCAGTAACGCTGGTCTCTGTGCAGCGGGTGATAGTTTCCCCATTGCAATGAGTAGATGGCGCTTAGAGCCTGATCGCGTTTTATGAAACAACTTTTCGATTTGTTTTCAATATTTCAAGAGCAAAACGTATGAGTGTTTCATATATATTTGAATATTTAAAATGTGTTTGTATAAACTAAAAAAGCAGGTGTCATAAACATTTTAGAGTAAATAAACCAAATAGGTGTACTTACTGTGGAACAGAATTATATAAATTCTAATATAAGTGATACACTTTAAGTAACAAAAATGTATAAGAAATTCTACTCTTGTAGCCTAAAACTCAAAATTGAGTTCTATTGAGACTTTTGTTTAAACCTCGTAATTACTTTAACGTTGTATTACATTGCATAGGCAGTGCAATAAAACATACGAGGGATCTACATATCTGACTAAAAATATTTACTGAGCTGTTATGCTTTTCATCACCTATCACCTCTCCAAAAGTTAATTTCAAAACCTTTGTACCTTCATTCACTTCATAACACTTCTAATTGTTGATTCCAGACACAGCATAGGGCAAGATGAAATCAAGTAAAGGCAGAGAAGCAACAGAGTAGTAACTTTTACAGCTCAAATGCATGTATCGCATACATTGTCTTTGCCAGGCTGGTTAGCCATGTATTCCTTGTAATTCTGGGTACCTGTATTTCACTGCAACCAGTTTGACCGATATTACACCATATATTAACTTGTTTAAAAATATTTGAGCATCAAGCCCTGTCCATCCCACCACTTCCACCCTGTCAGTTTTCCTTTTGGACCATATATGCATTATGAATTACGCTAAGCCCGAGGTCATAGCTTCTATTAAATCAACCCATGCAGCAATGTTTATCAAATGTCTAAATAAAATAAACATATAATGAAATATTTGCCAACATGAATGATGGTGCAAATTTGTTACTTGCACTTTTCTGGTCCCCGCTTCTACTACTCAGTATAGTATGTTCCCTTTCATATAAGTTATAACTGCTATTCTAGTCTACTGTATCAGAAGTAGCTAAAACACTGTCATCGCGCAAGTGTTATAGTCTGGTTTGGATTTATCATTGCTTCAGTACAATACAATTGCTTCTATTCACAGCCTTTCTTACGGCAAAATCGCTTAGCACCAATAATAATGTCACCGATCCCATTGTTGGTTGGTGCCGCGGCCTCCAGCAGCAGCCGGCGTGTGGGAGAGATCTGAAAGCTTGCCGAGAGAAAGAGACAGAGGGAGAGAGAAAGACACAGAGATAGCCCGGAATTCCTGGCTGTCATCGTGATTGTTATTGAACGGTTTACTCCATTCTAGAACAATTGCTGGGGTATAAAAGGCCTCACACGCTGTGATTTGAGACACTTGCGATTTGCAGTTGTTAACTGAGTGTGCAGCTGTTTAGACCTTTGAACTATACCATAGTAAATTCTTTTGTTTGTCTACGTGTGACAAACGACCTTGAGGACTGCGTTTGAAATCAGTGGGCCGTCTGTGTTAAATGTGTGAAAGTGACAAGTGACAGTGACAGTGCGGAAGTGACGATGACGATGTTGAGGACGCTCGCCAGAGTGACGACGAGCTTCTCATCATCCCTATGGAATAATCAGGTACATACACTTGTATTGCTATTTACTAAATAGCAATATCTGTTTGGATTTTAAACAGAAGAGCTTAATTGCTCTCGCTAACACGCAACGCTCTGTATGTCGGAACCCTCCCCTTTGTCCATTTGGCCCTATCTGGCGTCTACAAATACAAATAAAATGACAAACTGTAATGCGTAAAACGACTGCGTTATAGTTGAAGGTCATTTAAAAAATGATAATTGATTAAGAAATAGCGATACCAGCTCACAAAACAAAAGCGCGACGAACTCATGCATCAACCTAAGACTATACAATATATTGTTATAGGAAATGACTATTACTCGGACCGCAAGCGCGCGTACCCTAAAGTACCAACTTTGATATTTCCTGGCACAGGTGATCGCGGTATATATTCTTTGGCGTTCTGGTGGGTAAACACCGAACGGTAACAAGTAAATAACAAGAGAGCAGGAGTTAAATATGTAAATAAAGTAAACGGTCGTTCTTGAACGTTTTCATCACATTACCTGAAAAATAACCTTTAGATTACGTATAATAATGCTACGCATATGTATTGAGTTGTTTGATATGGTATTTACAAATCCAAAGACCGAGACTCGTTCCGTGTTTCCACGATGTCCACCAGTAGCGCTGGTCTCTGTGCAGCGGGTGAAAGTTTCCCCATTGCAATGAGTAGATGGCGCTTAGAGCCTGATCGCGTTTTATGAAACAACTTTTCGATTTGTTTTCAATATTTCAAGAGCAAAACGTATGAGTGTTTCATATATATTTGAATATTTAAAATGTGGTTGTATAAACTAAAAAAGCAGGTGTCATAAACATTTTAGAGTAAATAAACCAAATAGGTGTACTTACTGTGGAACAGAATTATATAAATTCTAATATAAGTGATACACTTTAAGTAACAAAAATGTATAAGAAATTCTACTCTTGCAGACTAAAACTCAAAATGGAGTTCTATTGAGACTTTTTTAAACCTCGTAATTACTTTAACGTTGTATTACATTACATAGGCAGTGCAATAAAACATACGAGGGGTCTACATATCTGACTAAAAATATTTACTGAGGTGTTATGTTTTTCATCACCTATCACCTCTCCAAAAGTTAATTTCAAAACCTTTGTAATTTCATTCACTTCATAACACTGCTAATTGTTGGTTCCAGACACTGCATAGGGCAAGATGAAATCAAGTAAAGGCAGAGAAGCAACAGAGTAGTAACTTTTACAGCTCAAATGCATGTATCGCATACATTGTCTTTGCCAGGCTGGTTAAACATGTATTCCTTGTAATTCTGGATACCTGTATTTCACTGCAACCAGTTTGACCGATATTACACATATATTAACTTGTTTAAAAATATTTGAGCATCAAGCCCTGTCCATCCACCACTTCCACCCTGTCAGTTTTCCTTTTGGACCATATATGCATTATGAATTACGCCTAAGCCCGAGGTCATAGCTTCTATTAAATCAACCCATGCAGCAATGTTTATCAAATGTCTAAATAAAATAAACATAATATGAAATATTTGCCAACATGAATGATGGTGCAAATTTGTCACTTGCACTTTTCTGGTCCCGCTTCTACTACTCAGTATAGTATGTTCCCTTTAATAAAAGTTAAAACTGCTATTCTAGTCTACTGTATCTGAAGAAGCTAAAACACTGTCATCGCGCAAGTGTTATAGTCTGGTTTGGATTTATCATTGCTTCAGTACAATACACATGCTTCTATTCACAGCATTTCTTACGGCAAAATCGCTTAGCACCAATAATAATGTCACCGATCCCATTGTTGGTTGGTGACGCGGCCTCCAGCAGCAGCCGGCGTGTGGGAGAGATCTGAAAGCTTGCCGAGAGAGAGAGAGAGAGAGAGAGAGAGAGAGAGAGAGAGAGAGAGAGAGAGAGAGAGACAGAGAGAGAAAGACACAGAGATAGTCTGGAATTCCTGGCTGTCATCGTGATTGTCATTGAACGGTTTACTCCATTCTAGAACAATTGCTGGGGTATAAAAAAGCCTCACACGCTGTGATTTGAGAGCCTGGCGATTTGCAGTTGTTAACTGAGTGTGCAGCTGTTTAGACCTTTGCACTATATCATAGTGAATTCTTTTGTTTGTTTACGTGTGACAGACGACCTTGGGGACTGCGTTTGAAATCAGTGGGCCGTCTGTGTTAAATGTGTGAAAGTGACAAGTGACAGTGACAGTGCGCAAGTGACGATGACGATGTTGAGGACGCTCGCCAGAGTGACGACGAGCTTCTCATCATCCCTATGGAATAATCAGCTACATTCACTTGTATTGCTATTTACTAAATAGCAATATCTGTTTGGATTTTAACAGAAGAGCTTAATTGCTCTCGCTAACACGCAACGCTTTGTATGTCTGAACCATCCCCTTTGTACATTTGGCCCTATCTGGCGTCTACAAATACAAATAAAATGACAAACTGTAATGCGTAAAACGACTGCATTATAGTTGAAGGTCATTTAAAAAATGATAATTGATTAAGAAATAGCGATACCAGCTCACAAAACAAAAGCGCGACGAACTTATGCATCAACCTAAGACTATACAATATATTGTTATAGGAAATGACTATTACTCGGACCGCAAGCGCGCGTACCCTAAAGTACCACTTGTGATACTTCCTGGCACAGGTGATCGCGGTATATATTCTTTGGCGTTCTGGTGGGTAAACACCGAACGGTAACAAGTAAATAACAAGAGAGCAGGAGTTAAATATGTAAATAAAGTAAACGGGTCGTTCTTGAACTTTTTCGTCACATTACCTGAAAAATAACCTTTAGATTACGTATAATAATGCTACGCATATGTATTGAATTGTTTGATATGGTATTTACAAATTCAAAGCCCGAGACTCTTTCCGTGTTTCCATTATCTCCACCAGTAGCGCTGGTCTCTGTACAGCGGGTGGTAGTTCAACCCATTGTAATTGGTAGATGGCGCTGAGAGCCTAATTGCGTTTTATGAAACAACTTTTCGATTTGTTTTAAATATTTCAAAAGAAAAACGTATGAGTGTTTCATATATATTTGAATATTTACAATGTGTGTGTATAAACTAAAAAGAGCAAGATTTATAAACATTTTAGAGTAAATAAACCAAATAGGTGTACTTACTGTGGAACAGAATTATATAATTTCTAATATAAGTGATACACTTTTAATAACAAAAATGTATAAGAAATTCTACTCTTGCAGACTAAAACTTGAAATTGAGTTGTATTGAGACTTTTTTTTAAACCTCGTAATTACTTAACGTTGTATTACATTACATAGGCAGTGCAATAATACATACGAGGGGTCTACATATCTGAATAAAAATATTTACTGAGGTGTTATGTTTTTCATCACCTATCACCTCTCTATAAGTTAATTAAAAAATCTTTGTACCATCATTCACTTCATAACACTGCTAATTGTTGGTTCCAGACACTGCATAGGGCAAGATGAAGTCAAGTAAAGGCACAGAAGCAACAGAGTAGTAACTTTTACAGCTCAAATGCATGTATCGCATACATTGTCTTTGCCAGGATGGTTAGCCATGTATTCCTTGTACTTCTGGGTACCTGTATTTCACTGCAACCAGCTTGACCAATATTACACCATATATTAACTTGTTTAAAAATATTTGAGCATCAAGCCCTGTCCATTCCACCACTTTTACCCTGTCAGTTTTCCTTTTGGACCATATATGCAATATGAATTAGGCTAAGCCGAGGACATAGCTTCTATTAAATCAAACCATGCAGCATTGTTTATCCAATGTCTAAATAAAATAAACATAATATGAAATATTTGCCAACATGAATGATGGTGCAAATTTGTCAATGCACATTTCTGGTCCCGCTTCTACTACTCAGTATAGTATGTTCCCTTTCATATAAGTTAAAAACTGCTATTCTAGTCTACTGTATCAGAAGAAGCTTAAAACACTGTCATTGCGCAAGTGTTATAGTCTGGTTTGGATTTATCATTGCTTCAGTACAATACACATTCTTCTATCACAGCATTTCCGACGTCAAAATCGCTTAACACCAACAATAATGTCACCGATCCCATTGTTGTTTGGTGCCGCGGCCTCCAGCAGCAGCCGGCGTGTGGTAGAGATCTGAAAGCTTGCCGAGAGAGAGAGATAGAGAGAGAGAGAGAGAGAGAGAGAGAGAGAGAGAGAGAGAGAGAGAGAGAGAGAGAGAGAGAGAGAGAGAGAGAGAGAGAGAGAGAGAGAGAGAGAGAGAGAGAGAGAGAGAGAGAGAGAGAGAGAGAGAGAGAGAGAGAGAGAGAGAGAAAGAGACAGAGAGAGAAAGACACAGAGATAGTCTGGAATTCCTGGCTGTCATCGTGATTGTCATTGAACGGTTTACTCCATTCTAGAACAATTGCTTGCGGTATAAAAAGCCTCACACGCTGTGATTTGAGAGCCTTGCGATTTGCAGTTGTTAACTGAGTGTGCAGCTGTTTAGACCTTTGAACTATACCATAGTGAATTCTTTTGTTTGTTTTACGTGTGACAGACGACCTTGAGGACTGCGTTTGAAATCAGTGGGCCGTCTGTGTTAAATGTGTGAAGGTGACAAGTGACAGTGACAGTGCGCAAGTGACGATGCCGATGGTGAGGACGCTTGCCAGAGTGACGTCGAGTTTCTCATCATCCCAAAGTAATAATCAGCTACATTAGCTTTTATTGCTATTTACTTGGGTTTACTAAATAGCAATATCTGTTGGATTTTTAAACAGAAGAGCTTAATTGCTCTCGCTAACACGCAACGCTCTGTATGTGGAACCCTCCCCTTTGTCTATTTGACCCTATATGGCGTCTACAACTGCAAATAAAATGAGAAATTGTAACGTGGTAAATCGACTTCATTATATTTGAATGTCATTTAAAAAGTGATCATTGATTAATAAACAGCGATACCAGCTCAAAAATCAAAAGCGCGACGAACTTATACATCAGCCTAAGACAATACAATATAGTGTTAAAATAAATGACTATTACTCGGCCCGCAAGCCCGCGTACCCTAAAGTGCCAACTTTGATATTTCGTGGCACATGTGATCGCGGTATAGA
>JAUKNK010000135.1:0-27500 GCA_030765055.1 Mantis religiosa
AACCTATCATTCATACTAAAATGTCCAGCTCTTCTCTTATATTTTCATTTCTTATTAACTCCCTCTCGTGCATCCTTTTACACTTCTCAAGATTTCATTTCTGAAGCCTGAAGCCTGTATTTTACTCTGTTGCTTTTTAGTTAACGTCCAAGTCTCACTTCCGTATGTCAGTATAGGTACAGCCATAACTTTGTAAAACTTTAATTTTGTTTCTTTACGTATTTTGTTTCTAAATGTTCTATTTATTGTTCCACACACTCTTTGAAAGTTGTATATTTTATTGTAGACATCATATTCCTTGTCATAACTAACATCAGTTCCCAAGTAGTTAAAATGGCTTACCTGTTCAACGCAACGATTATTTATAACTATTTTTGTCTAATTGGCTCTTTCCAATGAATTCCATTACCTTTGATTTTATAAAGAAATTGTCATATTATATTGCTTACAAAGTTCACCAAGTTTAAAAATAGATTTTTGCAGGGCAGACTCGCTATTTTTGTATAATAACTAAGTCATCAGCAAACAATAAAATATTTAAAAAGTTTTTATTTGAAATGTTAAAACCTACATTCACTAGCTGCTTCCATTTGCACACTAGGTCGTCAATATAAGTACTAAAAAGTGTAGGTGATAAAGTACATCCTTGTCTGACACCCTGATTAGTAAGAATTTTTTTATACATTTTACTATTGTTCCTCACATTTATTTTTGTTTGGAGGTAGAAGCATTGTATCATTTTTACTAATTGTTGTGGGTATCCTCGTTCTTCCAATATTTGCCACATTTTGCATCGGTTAGCCTATTGAAGGCTCTTTCAAAGTCAATAAACGCCATATGTCTTTCTACATTAAACTCCCTATGTTTTTCAATTAGTTGTTTAACAATAAAAATGTTATCTACACAGGATCTGCCTCTTCTAAATCCACTTTTTTCTTCCGTGATAAGACATTCAGCTATATTCTGCAAACTTTTGTTTATTACTTAGCAAATATTTTAGCATATTTAAAGCTACACTACATAATTTAACTTTACTTCCGGAATAAAACAAAAAGCAATGGAATTTGATGACGTGGCTAATCGTCAGATGTGGTTCACGTTTTTCAATTTAAGAACACATTTTTAAGTGTTACATTTACACGACTTTCTTTACCCATTACCTCTTATTATGACTTACACAAACTACTGTTTGAAATATTATGCATAACCATATTGAAAATTTTCCGAAAAAGTTGAAAATCATGGACTTTTATTTTTTGGGCACTTTTGGTAGCTTAAAGTGTGTAGTAATAGAATGCATGCTATTTTTATAATTATCACCGTTTCAGGCCATCACGTGACAATTTAAAGAGACCTGAGCAGGTGGGCGTTTACTTTTAAATACCATGTCAGACAGCAAATTCATATTTCGTTTCGGTTCCAATATCTACGAGGGGCTGTCGTAAAGTTTTAATTATCATCCTTTAAAAAAGTGTGATAGAGAGTTTGTGTTGCTATGTGCTTGTTTGTTCTCTACGTAGCCATCATCTAGATTTACACATTTTTCCCAAATTTTCTTAACCTTCTGAATACCTTCATTGTAGAAGCCTGCAGAATTCGCTTTAAACCACTCTTCCACTTCATTAATGACGTCATTTATATTGTTAAATTGGTGACCACGCAACGATTCTTCACTTCCGGAAACAAGAAAGTCACTTGGTGCGAGATCGAGCGAATAAGGAGGATGCTATAAGTCTCAAAGCCACATTCCCTTGTTTTGTCAACTGCAACTTGAGATGAATGAGCTGGTGCATTGTCAGTCAGAAGACGAACGCCTTTGGAGGGCATACTGCATTGTTTCTTAATCAGAGCTGCTCGTAGCTTGTCCAGAAGATTGCAATAGTATGTGCCAGTGATGGTTGTACCCTTGGCAAAATAATCTGTAAGGATGAGTCCACTGAAAGCATGACCTTCCCAGCTGACTTTTGCACCTTTGCTTTTTGTGAGGGGAGAATCCATGTGTTTCCATTCCATGCTCACGGTTTTTGTCTCTGAAGCACACTGATAGATCCAGGATTCATCCATGGTAAACAGAGGTCAAAAAACTCATCTTCATCATGTTCCAACAGCATCAACATCTGTCTTGAAAGGTCACGCCGTGTTTGCTTTTGGAAAGGTGTTGGCAAACGTAGAACCCACGTGCAGACACCTTTGACATGTGCAGTTCGTCATGAATAATTGTCCACACAGTAACATAACTAACTGATCATTTGGATCCAGTATTAAACACTCCACTTTCTTCACTGTGACAGCTGACGGTCTACCAGCTCTTGGCTCATCTGTCAGGGACATGTGACCAGTTTGAACATTCCTTTTCCACCTCACAATAGTGTCATACGATAGGCAATCATTTTCATAAACAGCCATTATCTTATCATGGATTTCCCGGGTAGTTTTGCCCTTTAAATGCAGGAACTTTATCACACTACGAGCCTCAATTTTCTCCATCTTACATCTCCGTCGCTTCTGGTACTCACTGTAAAAAAAACAAAAGGATTCAAATTACTGAAACTACCAGCATTATTTTTAATGACTATAGCATAAAAAACTACCGACCCCCCCCTCTGAAATATGTTTAATATTTCCGTATAAGAATAGTTTTCCTTCCAGAAGTATGTTATTTATTATTGACTGGACTGATAATTGATTTTGAAATTCTTTCACAATTTTGTAATATTTTTACTCGGAAAACTAAAACTCTGGATAGAAATAGCAAAGAATATAGTGAATGGTACACACAACACTGTAATAAAGGATAATGTGAGTCTAGCTTCACAGACAGCTCCAATTCTATGGAAGTATATGTAGCTGAATCTCTCTGTAAGAGGCCTATTTCAAAATGCAGGATTAGCTATGTATCATTTTTATGAAATGAAGAGGAAAAATCTTACAAGTAACTACATAGCTCAATATTTGTGGATCAAAAGAGGAATGCATAAATCATACATCAAAGCTACTTAGAACTGGATTTAAAAATACAGTTCAAGAATGCAAGGTGGAAGGTGTTTCATTGGGTGGTAAGAAACCTGGCAGTTTGAAGAAAGATATAATCGTGAAGCTTGCCAATCACAACAATTAAAGGCTGGAAAACTAGAAAGAGAGACACAAGGGAGAGGAGGGTCACCAATACACAGAAAACCAGGAGTTATGTGTATTGAGACCGAGACTTGGATCAAGCAGGTAGGAAGGGTATGTTAGATGTGAATAAGTTTTTTAGTTATTGTGTGAAAGAAATGTTATAAATGTCAATGTATCAATGAAATTGTATTTAGAAGAAAGATGAGAAATAAATACTATACTAACATCTTGCCGGTATTTATACCTCCCCAACCATTGTTTCCAGAAAGCCGCAGACCTTCCGAGAACTCTCGGAGCCGCAACAATGGACAGAACGTTCCGGAGTCTCTTTCTCTCTCTTAGGAAGTGCCAAGCTCTCCTGGCAAGCGTCCAGTTCCGGCCTGTCGCAGCAGCACAACAATGCCACGGTGACAATATCAAGACTATAAAGGATTATGTGCATTTTGGGGAAAATCCTGTGAGAATAATAATTGACCATTTAAAAATACTTAAAAGTTCCTCATCTAGATAAATAAAAATGGCAATCTATGGATGCTTAAATCATCCAGCATTTAAAGGAATTGAATATTACTTTATGTTTGAATACGAAAATGGTAAAGAGGGAAAATCGTAAAAATACTTTAACGAGCACCACACAGAACCAGGAGTATTTGAGCTCTACGGATTTCAAGCCAAACACTGTACATATCAATACAATGTGATATGTAACATTTAGCATTGACATGCTGCCATTAATTTGGTTTGCCAAACCACAAGGCGGGACGGAGTAAATAACAAAAATGCCAAAAAGTTACACTTTGGTATTTTGTGTGGTGTTATAGATTGGAATTTCCTTATTAATTATATATGTATTTATTTGTATTATTCAGCCACAATACTAGTTTTCAAAAATGCGTTTGAAATATATCATTTTGCACCCCAAATTCTGCACCATTTCACAGAAGCGATAATTCCTGTGTTTTTGGAGTAGAGAGGTAGATGTTTAGCTCACCAGTCAGGGGAAAGTGTGCTCTACAATTCTATTGGTTTTAATCATTGGTTCCTTTACGTATTCTGACCTCTCTGACTCATTTTTTCACCTGTTTTCCCTAATCACTAGACAAATATTGGAAAAGATAATTGAAGACATGCCTGGAAAAACGGGCTAACCCTATAAATAAAGTATTTTGCGATAAGTGCTGCCCTCTGTTGTTGCGGCAGAGAGCTATCTTTTCTTGTCTTGGTCTATCCTCCAGCAACCTTATTACGCTAAATAGAGGTGAAGTTATTGCGTTTCGTGATATGCTATTCATATAATCTCAAAAATGGACTAAGCTGTTCATCCTCTGTGCTTGCCATCTAGTGGCCGATCAAAGATTTTAACCTTGTGACCGTGACTTCGGTCTTATGGAGATTAAAAGAAAAGAGGCAAGCAGCTTACATTTGTGTTTCAGATCAGTGAATGGAGTCAGTGAAAAAACCAGGGTAAAGAATACTTTTCATGTTGTCAAAATGACAACTAACATATTGATCTCTGCAAAACCTCTTCTGGATGAACTACAGAAAGGAACAGTTTCAGAATCAGGGCAAAATATGCTCCTGAGCGAGGTGGCATGCATGAAGGTATTTAAAAGCCACCTCTTTAAGCTATATGTTAAACACACTTACGGTGCTATTGAGGATTATGACATTTTGGACATTAGAAATGAAATGAAATGTGTAGTGTTTAACGCCCGCTTTTACTACATACGGCACCACAGGCGATGACACTGATGATACATGAAATATAGATGGAGCACCGGTGGAATAAGATGGCGGGAGAAACCGGAGATCCCGGAGAAAACCCGCCCCAGCGCCGTGTTATCCACCACAAATCTCACTTTGTGGTCGCCTGGGATCGAACCAGGGCCGCCTTGGTGAGAGTCAAGCGGTCTAACCACTGAGCCACGGCGTGGCCGACATTAGAAGGAACATATCTGGCAAACCTTAGCTTACATGATATTTGGTCCAAAATAGAATGGTCAAAGACCTATAAATCCTGCGAAATTAAAGTACTTACATGATCTAGTGAATTATGTCTAACCAATTTATCATGAGTACTACAAAACTCTTAAATATGAGACCACAGCTTCTCAGAATATTACTGATGAACGAACCCTTTTTATCAGCCGGACTACAGCTAAAAAGCTTGCACCTATTTTCAAAATGATATAGTTATTGAAAAGTGGAATAATCTATGTTTAAAAATGCCAAAAGAAATATTTAATTATTAATTTTACCTAAAATGTGTGTAAAATATATCTAGAATTAAAATTGAATAAAAGCTGACAAAGGCTTTCACTTTATTTTTCTTATTTTATTTTTATAAATGTTATTATATATTTATGTTTTGGGGTCTATTAAGGATAAAATATACTGTATTCTCAGAGATGAAATAAAATAATGTTAACGATATCTTTCAGCCTCATTGACAAAACGCTGTTTTTCTCCGTTTAAAAAAGTGGGGTTAACTCGTTTTTCCGGGCATGTCTTCAATTATATCCTCAGAATTTCCTATTCGTCCATTCTACTTTACCTTTCGTCCTGAATGACTATTTCAGTATTCTAAGTATGAGCGGGAGTTTCTGCTTTAATGACAGAGAATTTTCTCTGTGAAATCCTAATTCTCCGGATCGAGGGAGGTCGAGTTCCGCGCCCTCCGCAATGGGGGACGACAGTCTATCTGTAGCTATTGCTCTCTGCTGTTGTCCCTCAGCAACTCCGGCGTTGACATTCTCTCACCCTACATCTCTCTTCTGGAGAGCACCAGTCAGGGCCAAGGCTACAGAAATCTTTTCATAGTTCAGGTGTTAAGTATCCTTTCAAGCTTCACAGAGTCTTTGGTATCGATTTTAAATATTTCCGTATCCATATATACTCGTATATATACACAGAGCATTTCCCCTTAAATTTGCAATTTTACTTTGAACAGTTTTTCCTCTGAATTACATTTGCATATATAACCTTCCCGTTTTAAAATACGAGGGCTGTTCAATATAGAATGATCACAAATTTTTTTCACAACGTATCTTTACTCATCCTCATAATTTTGATGGTCCATCTCAAAATAGTCCTCCCTGAATGTGATGCACTTGTCCCAGCGTTTCTGCCAGTCTTCAAAGACATGCTGGAAACCATTTTTTCAGAGATCCTTCAAAATCGCCTCCGCAGTCTTCACCACTGTTTCTGATGAGGGATAATGCCTTCCTCAAGTTAGGGAATAGAAAAAAGTCACATGGGGCTAAATCCGGTCTATAGGGAGGGTGAGGGATGCACTTCACGTTTACTTTAGCAAGATGTTCAGCAACAACATTTACAATATGCGGCCGCGCATTATCGTGGTGCAGCATCCAGCCTGCTTCATGGAAATGTGGTGTTTTGCGCCTGATATGGACTTGCAATGTTTTCAGGACATCCCTATAGTATTGTCCAGTTACTGATGTGTGTGCAGGTACAACATGCTGATAAACCATTCCATGAATATCAAAGAATGAGATGACTATAAGTTTCCCAGCAGAAGCAACCACTTTTGCTTTTTTAGGGGTTGGTGATGAAGGAGATTTCCACACTGAGCTTTGCTGTTTGCTCTCAGGATCAAAATGATACATCAACTTTAACTGCATGTTACCTCCATTGCAGTGGTAGGCGACACTGAACATGTCTGAAGTTACCTGGTTCTCACTGGCGGGAACCAGGAGTACCATTAAGCTAACAGAATATAATAATTTTTAATTTTATTGCAAAAAGTCATGACCGTAAAAAAATTATGATCATTCTTTATTGAACAGCCCTCGTACATTTAAATGAAATGTATATATAACAAAATCCACATCTCATTTCTACTGCCTACTCTACTATGATGTTAAGGAGTTTTTTGGTCAATTAGGTATTGCATTACAAATAAATACTGGTGATTCTTAATGTAAGAATATACATTTAAATTAATCTTGTCTTTATTAAGCTTACAAATGCAAATAAGTGAACTTAGAAGGCATGTATCTAGCTTTTTAAAAATGTTATTCTCACATTTAACATTCATAGTATTGATATTTTAATCCTCCCTTAAACTCTTGATCGATGATGGAAAGGATGTATATTACTATATGTGATAAATGATTGTATATAATTTTTTTCTGTTATGTTACAGATATTTGCTGCATTTTCAAAATGAGGAAAACTTCTCTCTATTGTGTTTTGTTAGTTTTATCTCTCTGGAAACAAAATTTAATCGGGCTACAACACTCATAGACGTATATGTTGTGTCAGTTCTATTGCTTTGCTAAATAAATCGATAGTACTCAATTAGTACTAATTAAATAATTTTGTGAAGCGAGACCGTATTGCTGTGAAATTCAGCAAATTGCAAATTTGAGTTTATATGTTGCATTGTCGTGTTTATTGTCATGAAGTAACTGGGAGCTTCCAGGTTTCATGTATTCTCTCCCCCCTCGGCGAATGACTCGCCGGGATTGTGCCACACCGAGGGGTAGTCAAGGCAGGGCAAGTCAGGGCGCCGCCCAGATATTTCATAACATTATCTAATAATCATAGCCTTCCCCAAAATATTTTCAATCATATTTTTGGTTGAAAACGAATTCTAAATTTTAATGAACTTGACACGTTCTGTTGCAGCAAACTTTTGTGTAACTGTTATGATTTTGGTACACGAAATTCACTCCGGAGGCAACGATCACAGCTAATCACACAACATTTATTCCAGTTAACATTCAAACACAGAATATTTAAAATCCAAATCCAAGGAGCCATTTTTAGAGAAAGTTGAAAAATAATAAAAATAATAAAACATTTTCTGTTCAACATTAGTTTAGGTTGGAGACATTTAGAAATCTTCCTCTTGCATTCTTAGAGAAAAATGCCAACTTTGATATTTAACCAAATTTCTCCTTTTAGTCTCCTACAAACTGTTCATGACATAAGCTTATGCTTTTATTCATTTAGTTTTAATTCTGATAAATATCTATATTAACAGATTATTACAAATTTTGTTGTAGACAGAAGGAAGTCACACGAGACTGAAACGATATTTAAATCTTCGAAAAACAAGTCACTATGTGCTGGGCATTTCTGTACTCTTTGCATGACGTAAAGAGAAATAAAAGAATGGGAACTGAGCACTTAAAATGTAGTGGAGATACAGCATTAGAAAATCCAAACTAATATTAACGAATAACAGCGTTAATGTAGACAAATGTTTTTGTTATTGCTTTATTTATATAGCGGTCATGACGGGAGCTTTGAATTTAGTAACCAACTGTTGTTATTGACTCGGGCTTTTACTGTTGGTTTATACTGTTTTTCATATGAAAAACATTCATATTCACTCTCAATTCATACTTTCAGGCTCAGTGGAGTGAATAATTCTAATTAAGGTGAGACTATGCAAAAATTGGAAGAACTTTTTTTTAATTTTTTGCGTAATTAATTAGTTCACACTTTTCTTCACATTTTAATATAAAATATAGTCACGTACTATAATTATAAGTGTACTTAAACGAAGTTTAAGAATATATTGACAGCTGTCAATTTATTAGCGTATTGTGCATCTATTTACAAAATTTGGATTAAGTCCAGAACTGTTCCATCTAGGAGACTACAAAAGAGCTTGTTTTAGAGTAATTTTTGCTGCATGTTTTGGTATGGATATCGTCTTCTTTATTATGATATCCTTAGAACTAACCAGGGCCGGTTAACTCAGATAGGAATACAGAAGCCGCATTAAGGTTCGCGAAACACCCGGGGTCTAAAGGTTCAGGAAAGAGCGCCCTATGCGGCTTCAAACTTTACCACGGAGTTGAGCATCTGGTATTAATCTATGGAACTAATTATTCCCTTGTTGTGTTATTCTGTGGCTGTGGCTCGAGTTTTGTATGTAAGCAACTGTCCCGTCAGTATTGGAAAGTGTAGTTGTATAAGAAAATGACAAAACCTAAAGGCTTTTTCAGAAACGTAAGAAAAAGAGCAATAGATTCTACAGGACAGTAACCTTGCCTGTTGAAGTCAATAAAATGATACAATGAAGATGATAAAAATGATGTGGCAGTCGATCATGTGCAACTCCTCCAAGTACTTCGAGAAGGAAGCTACAAGGAAATGTAAATATTGATGTAAATATAAACCGTGTTGAAGAGTGTACTCAATCTAATCTTGTGATACATTTAAGCATTTTAAGACGAGAGCTAGAAGAAACTGTGTCATGCAGAATATGAGGTTGTTAGGTTAGGTTACAAGAAGAATCCAGTGCTAGAACTGGTATAGGGAATAAATTGAACATTTTATGTTTGAATTGTAGTTCTGAAACGTCACATTGCTCTTTACAACAGAGTGCTAATAGTGACTTCTTGTTTATGGGCTAAAATGCATTGGCGAGGTACTTGGAGCTGGTAAACTATTGTGTGGTCTTATGAATTTACCAAATCCCCCTCCAAGGTGTTTCAAATATGCAACACTTTTAGGAAATAGCCTGCAAAATGTTGCAGAAAATTCTATAAGATCTGCTGCCAAAGAAGATGTGTTAAATGAAACTAATAAAGATATTTTAATCAAATGCTAGAGTAAATTGTTAGCTATAGATGTTATTGGAAACTTTAAGGCTGTTTTTCTCAAGTTTTTTTTAAATATTTCTCAGAAACTGTTGGATATATAGATATAACATTTACAGATTATAAAAGTAGCTTCAGAAATGCTGTGCATCTACAGACACAGTAATTTAATTAATGAGCTCCATAAACTGGCGTTTTTTACGCTAAAAAGTCTAGAAAATATAATGAAAGAGAAAAGAAAATCGCTTCAAACTGTAAATACAAGCTTCATTGTAGATCAGTAGTTTCCCTAAGGGCCACGTAGTATGTTATAAAATTTTCATGTATGTGCTGTTAATAGTTTCAGAAAAAAAATGGATCATCAGGTTGTATATTTTAACATAAGCGAGATAGGGTGTACAGTCTCACCTTAAAGAAAAATTGCCCCGTTTCACCCGGAAATCAAATTCGGGAACTCGGTATTCGCAAAACAGAAACTGACCATCGAGTAAGTGGTAGTTATCAGATACATTTGGAATAATTTGTGTGATTTAAGAGATGTATATTTTTCTACATTAATAAGAGATTACTGTCATATGAATTGAGCTGCAAATTTTATAGTGAAAATACACCGAAAATAAAATATCTTTTGTTTTCCATTTGGGGTCCTTATTCGCCGACAAAACATAAAAATATAGAAACTTTGTGCCGCATTGAGGCTGTAGTGTCCTGTGATTTATTTCACGTGCTACTAAATGGATGCAGGCTACTAATGAACTCTACTCCAGTCATTGAAGGATGCGATCGATTCGACGGATTTCTTGTGTTTGGTACCGTGAGTGTAAGAGTGACTTAGGTAACGTTAGCGCTACGCTGACCAATACGGTTCAGTCGTGTATGTTCTGATTGTGTCCAACTGTGACTTGTGGTATCGTTAGTGCTACCCTAACCACTTATGCCCGATTTCACCAACAGATGTTAAAATCGACGTTAACAAATGTAACGTAACAATTGTCACAGCGCTAAAACTAATGTTAAATTTCTTGCATTTCACCAACCTGTTTTCTTAAAATTTTAACAAACCTGTGTTAACGCCAAGAAACTTGTAAATATTACAGATATAGAAGGCTATGGATGATTTTCTGAACGTACTCCGTTGCGCTTTTGTTTTCATTTTCGTTTGCACAAATGGCGGATGAACAAAATCATAAATAAAGCCGTGAGACAAATTTCTCATCGACGGAGAAAGAATTGTTAATTGAAATGGTGACGAAGTGTAAGGATATCGTGGAAAATAAGAGGACGGATGCAGTGAATGTAAAAGAGAAAGATGTCACGGGGAAAATATGGAAAACGAATTTAATTCAAATGCATGTGTCACTACTACAAGCACCAAACAACTTGTCAGTATTACGTAAATTTAAAACGAGGTGCGTTTAAGTGCCTTAAACGTTTCAAGACGGGAGGTGAACAATATAATATCCACATAATTCAGTGAATTATAAAATCGCAAAGTTACTAATACTTGAAGTTAAGGCGAGATAGTCATATTCCTTTCGATGCATGTTCTAACTCAGTATTACGTAAATTTAAAACGAGGAGCGAAGGAGGGCAAGTGACTTGAACGTTTCAAGAAGGGAGGTGGAAATGTATTATCCACATAATTCAGTGAATTATAAAGTCGCAAGGCTATTGATACTTGAAGCAAAGGCGAGATCGCCATATTCCTTTCGATACATGTTCTAACCTCTCTTGTACTTCTGCAATGTACTTCATAGCAACATGTTTCGACAGTCTATACCTCCGTAAAATAATTTTCTTCGGATAGTTCCTCAAAGTCATTTCTCCTCTTAGGCCGTACTCTATTATGAATGCCATTTAGAAGATATTAAATGTAGCAAATCAACATCAACAGCTGAGTTCATGCTCGCCATCTTGACTATTTACAATTGTTAAGGACTTAACATTAGAAATTCGGCTGTTAGTTTAACATGATGTTTAACACAAGTGTTACGCTAACACTTGTTGGTGAAATGCAATTTTTGTTTTAGCTATTGCTAAACTCGTGTTAAGTCTTAGCATTTGTTGGTGAAATCGGGCATTAGAATTCAGTAGCTGGTTTCCTCATTTGTTACAATACGAAATATGATGTTAACACTTAGCGCCTTCCAAAGATAAATGATAGATCGACAGCAGTTTTTCTCGATACTCGATTCTCGATAACGGCACACAATGTTTTCCATATACCCGAGACTTCGATACTCGATACAGCTATTTTTACTTCTAGTTTCAATACAAAGTAGAACTTTAGGAGAGCTCTATAATGCAAATAAATTTAAATAGTTGCAAGTTTTAGTGAGACAAAATTTAAAACCACCAATGTTCTTATTAGTAAACTCTACATGAGACTTTTAAACACTTATAAGTTTTTCTTAAAAATACTAGCATTCACTCTTTCGGAGTCAAGTCCACTTCTTTTTCTGTTAGATATGAGTACTGCTGTGCTAAATAGTCTTCCAGAGAAAAGTATTTCATTTGGAATAAAAAATATTTACCATCTTTTTAAGTTCACAAAATTTTGAATTTGTTTCCCAATAATCTTTGAGATAGGGAGTGATTTCTTCCTGGGAACTCGTAATTGACATTGAATTTGACACACGATTATTTTCTTGCACGTTGTTACTGTAATGTACCACATTTCTAGGAATTCCTTAGGCTTTGCAAGCTCTACTTGAAGCAATTATTTTTGTGACCTTAAAATTAAATAAAAATTTCGGAATCACCACTGAAGTATCGAAAAGGTATCCAGGGAATTTTCTGAATTATCGATGTCGATACCATGCAAGTATCGTGAGTATCGAAGTATCGCGAGTATCGAGGATGCATCCCTACAGTAGATCTGTATATTACAAAGTAAAATGTGTGTATTGAATAGAACAGCATTTAACTCCGCTTCCTTTGGACGGAGGATTATATCATATTACTTTTGGTAAACGTTAAAAAATACATTAATTTTTTTTTCGGACTGGATTCGGCACTGCAACCAATCTTGGTCTATTGTACCTTATGCCGAAAGTGGGGCATCCCAGGGAGAAACGATGAGGCGAGAGGAGACAGGGCTGCCGTCCCAAGGAGCCACTACAGTGCAGAGGGCAGAGTCCATACAATTTACTTAGATGGAAACCTCCCCATGTAGGCCAGCATGACGGACATTCCCCCGTACTGTGTTTCGACGACGGTCCCAGCAGTCGTTTCGGAGACCGGCAACCGACCTACCGGAGGCGAAATTAGTTCACTCAGAGCATATCATTCTGTCGTGCACCGCCGAGACTCCCTCCGACACTTCTGCCCTGAAATAAACTACCAGATGAGAGATTATGTGAAATGATCATGGAAGTGAAATGGAGGGACAGGAATTTCGGGGAATGTAATTAACCTACCCAGCATTCGCCTAGCCATCCGGAAGAACCCCGAAAACCCCATGGGTCATGTATGTCGGCCACGGGAATAGAACCCAGGCCTCCCGAATGCATGCCACAGACGAAATCGCCCGAGACATACAGCTCGGTATAAATGAAAGTTAAAATGCTTCGAATTCTTAGAGTCTCTTCTTTTCGAGGCTGTTGTCAGTTGTTTCTCGTTGTTTCAAAGAAAGAGTATGATATTTTAAGGATGGCCTGTAGCATCCAATTCTAAAACATTTTTGTTTTGTTTGATATGGTAGGTAATTTTGAGAGCATTCACTCAGGTTCTGTTGTTGAAACCTCCGGAACCTTTACGACTTCATTGAAGTCACCTTCAGCTACCATTACTGCACCTACAACAGAACCTGAGTGAATGCTCTCAAAATTACCCACTCATATAGAACCAAATAATGATATCCCACTTTAAATATTTTGGGCTATTTAGAACAATCTAAAACATATACCTATTTATTTCTATTCTCTCTGTGTCTATTACGAGATATATAATGTATCTATTTCTGAAATGTATGTCACGATTAAAATGAAGTAGATAAATAAGTATACTTCCGTAAAAACAATTCATATATCCACTTATAGAGGATCAAGAAAGGTATGTGAGTATAACACAACATATTTTATTTTCGAAACTATTTCTATTCTATTACTTGATCACCTTTATTTAGGATAAGCAATGCGGATTCGTTTTATCCTCCTATAGCTAGGACAGAAATAAGAAGCAATGTGAAACAAATGTGAGCGTGGATGGTTTATCGCTGAATCATTTACCTTGTCGCACGATGAGCAAAATGAACTGCCGGAAGACATAAAAAACAGCTCGCCCGCCAGGAAGCGTAAACGGTCCGGCACAAACCCATTGTATTCAAGGGAAATTGAAAATTCAATCATGCAATAATTTCATATGTGTCACAGACAAAGCGAGAGCACGTTGGGGGCCTTTGTAACCCGCGTAATCTGAGAGATGTTGAAACATGGACAAATTTACGATGTGAAAAGCAATAAGCCTCGCTTAAAGGATTCGCAAAAGATGATTAGAGGTGCACATAGAGGCGCAGCAGTTAAATGTGCGAGTTGCATTTGGGAGGTCGCAGATTGGATTGACCATGGTCTCCGTTGACTTGGGTTTTTCGAAGGTTTCCCGTTGTCACTAGGCGCCTCTTTCCTCTAATTCCTTTCATTCCCTTTCATATTTCACTCTACTGTTATCGTTAGGTTTGGTTGTTAACGGATGCGGACGGATAGTGCAGATTCATTCACCCTGTAAGCCTTCTTCCCCGGCCCATCTGAAGTTTCCCAGGCCTCTAGGCTCCCTTGTCGACTTCTTCTTAGTGTGCCAGCTGATAATCTATCCATCCATTATGCCCGACTTCATCAACGGATATTAAGACTTAACACGAGTTTAGCAATATCGATATCAACAATTGCATTTCACCAAGTGTTAGTTTAACACTCGTGTTAAATATTGTTGCAAACCAGGATTGTAACGATGGTAAAGGACTTACAAAACTAATCAACAACTGCGGGTGTAGCTACTGAAAGGATAAGGGAGTAGATGTTGGAGCTAAGCAGGTCAAAGGTTAAGGACATAATTAGGGTTAAATTAAAGTGATGGGTTCTCCATAACATTGACAAATATATTTTAAAGATTGGGGAAGTCTAGTAAAACAAAGCTCTCCTTTATCTTGAAGAGATAAAGGGTGCAATCAAGACAGACATTGAATCAAGCAATTAATACATAATAAATAAATATTACCTTTTATGTAGATTAGCGTAGAGTTCTGAACAACAGGTGGCTGGTTCACTTTGATGAGTTGAGTTTTGTAGAAGTATTAACAAGTTCTATGATGAGACTAAAGCAGCAGCATACAATGATCTGACTAACCAACTAACTGACTGACTAACTGATGACTGACTAACCCTTCCTTACTGGCTGTAATCGTCTAAATGGAACTGACTTCCAAAATGTCTGCTATCATAGGACTCAGCGGTTCCTCAGAGAGGGTATCCTATGGTGCAATCTTCTGCAACCCAAGAATGACTCTTCTTAATTTTTCTGTCGATTTAACAGAAAACATATGAGCTGGCAGGTCAATAGCACTGCTTACTCTGATCACTGAGTCATCCAACCTGTCTCAATTTGTTACCACGAAATGAAATGTGAACCTCCAATAATTAAAATATTTCACAAATCTTGTTCAGACCTTATACGCAACAATATCTCGTTAAACTAACAAGCTATATTTCTGTTGTTAAGTCTTTAACAATTGTAAAATATGAAAGAGTAGAGCCAGACTGAAAAATTCAATGCCATAGCCGGGATTTGAACCACGGATCTTCTGGTCTCCGTCCAGCCGCTCTAATCCATTGAGCTACTATGGCCAACGTGCCAACATGACATTAAATTCTCCAACTTAACTGTATTTATGAGAACTCCTAGTGGTTTACCGGGAAAAACACGAGTCAGTTTGAGAATTTAATGTCATGTTGGCACGTTGGCCATAGTAGCTCAATGGATTAGAGCGGCTTGACGGAGACCAGAAGATCCGTGGTTCAAATCCCGGCTATGGCATTGGATTTTTCAGTCTGGCTCTACCCTTTCATAGTGCGTCCTACACACGGCTAGTGTGAAAGAACAATTAATTTCCATTGTAAAATAGTCAAGATGGTGGGGTGAACGTAGCTTTTAATGTTGATTTGCTATATTTAAGGCGGTCTAAATGACATTCGTAATGGAGTACGACCTATGAGGTTTGAGGAGCTATCAGAAGAAAACTTTCTACAGAGGTATAGGCAAGTTGCTATAAAGGTTACTACGGAAGTACAAGAGAGGTTAGAGCGTGCATCGAAAGGAATATGCCGATCTCGTTTTTCGTTCAAGTATTAATGACTTTGTCATTTTATAATTCACTGAATTATGCGGATAATATTGTCCACCTCCCATCTTGAAACGTTCAAGTCACTCGTCACTTCTGTCCTTCACATTTCGTTTTAATTACATACTATTTCGTGCTGCTTCTAGTAGTGACACATGCATTTGAATTAAATTCATTTCCCACATGAAATCTTTCTATTTTACATTCACCGCATCCGTCATCTTATTTTCCACGATATCCTTAGACTTCGTCACAGTTCAATTAACAATTTTCTCCATCGATGAGAAATTTTTCCCACGGCATCTCTTATGATTTTGTTCATCCGCCATTTTTTCAGCTGGGTCAGACAAAAATGAAAACAAAAGGACATCGAAGTACGTTCAGAAAATAATACGACTCCTCCATAGCCATCTATAGCTGTAATGTTTATAAGTCTGTTGGCGTTAACACGTGTTTGTTAACATTTTCAGAAAACAGGTTAGCGCTGTGACAGTTACGTTGCATTTGTTAACGTCGATTTTAACATCTGTTGATGAAATCGGGCATCAGTCATGTTATTTATGTGATTTCTCGCGTAGGCCGATGTATGACACATTGCTGTCCAAAAGGTAAGATTGCATCTGAACAGAGTACATACACTTGACTTGTATGTGTATGTGCGATAACCTCACGTAAACATCTCTGTTTGTGGTATTAACCAGATTTGCTCCCGTACAGATAACTGTAATTTCACAAATCAGGGGGAGGGGAGTTTAAAGTACATTGTCAGGCAATCCGACTATAGATGCTAGTTAAGCAGTAAACGTGAGTGAAATAAACCAAACGACCTAATTGCCTTCAATCAACACCTGTCCGGATGCGGCGAGACAAAGCTGCAAGTTACCTTATCGGCGGAGTCCGGATAATCTAAAGCTGAAGTTCACACATCCGCCGTGGGGAGACGCAATGGTGAGGTGACGTAACAATCGCAAGGTTGAATCTCCGCTGGTGAGGCGGGAACCGCGAAGTGAAATGCTGTCATGCGGCGTGGTGGGGAGAGATGGCTTCCAGCTGCTTTGCTATGTTAAAACTGCTGACTGTCAGTGGCCGTTTGAGCAGCACACAGGCGGCTGTCTTGACAGAACAATCGCTTGATAGTGCTGCTACAACGTGTTTTGTTGATTGCCAAAGTTGAAAGGGGCACTTCGAAGTTTTTTTTTCGAGTGTTATTTTTTTGAACAAGAAGTAGAGTTTTTGTTTTAGAAAATAGTGTGTTCTTGTGCCTTGAGTTTTGTCCACGTGGAGGCGTTACACAGCAAATAGTTTGTTTATGTTTGTGTGTTTTTATTGCATCTACGAGTGGATATAACCATTTCAACACAACGGCGACAACGGTGGAAAATCTGAAGAAAGCCAAGTCAAAACCCATGGCTACTATTGACGGTAAGTCAACGATTTAAATTATGCAGTCTAGTTTAGGAAACTAAAACGATGTACGGAAATGTCACTACCTTCAACTGTTAAATTATAGAGTTCTAGATATAACGTAGGTTTACTTTTCTCTTATATTCCTTACTGGGCAGAGTTTATACCATTTAAGGACGAGTGCATGTTTGAGGTTAAATAACATAATAAACACGGCAAGGATGAAGAGCAAAAACAAAATTAGAAGCATATTTCAATGTGAGATCCAAACAATGGAGTAATTTCACAAAAGGATATGAAATACTTACATTATTTGCGAAATTGCAAGAAAGTACTCTTAGGGCAGAAAATTTGATAAATACAAGTGAGTGAGTGTGTGGTGTTTTAGAGACAATACATAAATAGACGAGAAAGCAACTTAAATATTTCAAAAGCAAGAATTATAAACGTCTTTGGAAATATATATTTGTTTTGACCTTATTATGAGATACATAGAGATAGACGATATATATATGTATTAATTTTGGTGAGAAAATTACTAAAATTACTAAACTGCTGTAATATTATAGCACGTAAATCTTTCCTTCTTCAAATCAAGGTCGAATCGACACACCTGTTCCCGCATGCAACGCAATGATAACCTTCAGCTGTGATGTTTTACCTTGCCATTCATGAACGTATGTATCTATTTGTGTACAGTGGCCGACATAAGTATTCGAACGTAAACATATTTATTACTTATATTATTTTAAAGCTACGCAGAGTAAGCATACGTAAATACAACTGGTACAAAATGAACTTGAGTCTTCCATTAAACATATGAACTCATAAATAGCAACTGAAACTAATTTGCACTACAAGGAGAGATAAAACGGTTCCTTTACATCTGGACATAAGTATTCGAACAGAGAACAGTTAGTATTTAGTTATCATCCCCTTTCTTTGAATTACTGCTGATAATCGTTTGGGCATTGTCTGTATGTGTTGTTTAGTGACTGCAGTCCATATTTCTCCAATCTGTTTGAAGAAGTTCTTTTAGATGGTCCTTGCTTCTGATGTCATGCTTCCTCACACGCTCCTCGAGTTCCTTCCAGATGTTCTCTATAAGATTTAAATCTGGAGATTGGGGCAGTGTCTTCAAAGTGTGAGGATTGTTGTACACGATCCAAAGCCTTACAATTTCAGCAGTATGTTTCGGATCATTGTCCTGCTGGAAGTAATAATCATGCCCTAATCCCAGCGTCCCTGTGCTCCTTTTAAGATTGTTTTCAAGAATCCTCTTGTATTCAAATTTTTCCATGATCCCAACTATGAACACCAGTTCCCCAAAGCCAGATGAAGCTATACAGCCCCATACCATCACACTACTGTCACCATGTTTCACTGTAGCTACCATGTGCTTAGGTTCCCATTCTGTATTCGGCAATCTCCACACTTTAAGACGTACATCACTCTTGTATAAGCAGAATTTTCTCTCGTGTGACAAGAGAACCTTATCCCAGAGTTCTGTTAGTTTCACCACATACTGTTTAGCAAATTCTATACGCTTTTTGCTATTCATTTTATTAACTTATGGTTTCTACCTAGGAACGCGGGCATTGTACCCAGTACTATTTGAAACCCGTTCAACTGTTCTGGTGTGAACCACAGTACCAGAATATTGCTCAAGGCATCCTCTAATCTCAGATGCAGTGACTCTCGAATTCTGCTTCACCATTTTTATTATTTGCCTCCTGTCTTTGGCGGTGAGTTTAGTAGGAGCGCCATTTCTAGGTTTATTTACAACAGTATTCGTCAGTTTGAAGCGTTGAATTATGCAGAACACTGTAGTTTTGCTTCTGTTAATGGTTTTGGCAATTTCAGAGGGTTTCGATTGTACATATTTATCATGATATTCCTCTCTGCCACCGTTGTCTCCTTACTCTTACGTCCCATATTACCTGTGAGTTCACAATCGGCTGAATAACTTTGAGCACGCTGTCTCGAGGCATAGCATAAACGCAACTGCTATGTGGTAGGGGCGTGTAGGGTACGTCCAACCACCTTTCTCTCTGTTCGATTGGGTACGTGCGAATACTTATGTGCTCCAATAAGAGGGACAATAGAATAAATACAGTTCAGATTGTGTAATGCAAAGTGATATTTTAAATATTGTTTTCGAGACACAAAATGTTAGTGTTTACATGTTAAACAATTCAACGCTGCAATATAAATATTACAGTATTTATAATACGTGCAATATTACAGGTTATGTTATTCAAATACTTCTGTCGGCCTCTGTACATGTGTGGGTTGTGAGGGATTTGGGGAGGAGAGGATTAAAAGGAACTTAAAATGCCGCCTCATGATGACAAGTTTAACATGTTCATTTATTAAATTATACTATTTATTTTTAAAAAGAAGTCCAAAGTAAAATAAAATAAAACTGAATTATATACAAGTAATTAACGAAACTAATTGGAGGATCAAGAGAGGCATATCACCTGACATCTGGCCAATAACAAATTTCAGTCATTGATTTGTATGAATGAAATGACATCATTACAGGTTTAGGAACTGCTAAGCAGTTAGCTACAGTCAAACCTTCAACAAAAGAATGTAAACAAAGGCGATCATGAGTTACTTATGGAGGGTAAAATGCGATCTTGTAATTGACTGCACATGTTAGAGGTTTAGGGGTTATTTTATCCACCATATCACTCCATAAAGTTCGAAAACTCTTCAAATTCAGTTCTTTCAGCCCTCATTTTAATACACGAAAATCTCTGTGCCTGCCACTGGCATTAATGTTTCAAGTTAACAATGTTTCTGGTGTAAGTTCGTAATTTTAAATTGAAGCACTATAAACGAAGTTCATAATAAGCAGGAACTTCCTAACTACCGAAAAGTTAAAAGATGTGTAAAAGATTGCTCCAGTTAATCACTCAGTTAGGCTATTACGGTCTCTTATCTATATCAATAGAGCGCTCCATATTTCACATACAAATTCTTATCATTAACATACTGACATTTAGAGTTCAGTTAACACCATAGATTAAATATGAGAAGCTTTCTTCCCGCACGGAATTAAAAAAAACTGATATATGTAGCTTAATTGAAGGTGCTGTACGTATATTTCACCAGCATATGTTAAAATCGACGTTAATAAATTTAACGTAACAATTGCCACAGCGCTAACAAAATGCTGTTAAATTTCTTGCATTTCACCAACATGTTTTCTGAAAATGTTAACAAACACATGTTTACGCCAAGAGACTTGTAAATATTACAGCTGTAGAAGGCTATGGATGAGTCGTATTATTTTCTGAACGTACTGCGATAAGCTTTTGTTTTCATTTTCGTCTCCACACAGCTGAAAAAATAGTGGGTGAACAAAATCGTAAGATTTCTCATCCATGGAGAAAGAATTGTTAATTGAATTGGTGACGAAGTATAAGGATATCGTGAAAAATAAGAGGATGGATGCGGTGAATGTAAAGAAGAAAGATATTGCGTGGGAAAAGACTGGAAACGAGTTTAATTTAAATGCATGTGTCACTACTAGAAGCACGATACAATTTCGTCTGTATTACGTAAATTTAAAACGAGGTGCGAAGAAGTGACGAGTGACTTGAACGTTTCAAGACGGAAGGTGGACAATGTATTATCTACATAATTCAGTGAAATATAAAATCGCAAAGTTATTAACACTTGAAGCAAAGGCAAAACCGTCATATTCTTTTCTATGCATGTTCTAACTCAGTATTACGTAAATTAAAATCGAAAAGCGAAGAACAAATGACAAGTGACTTGAACGTTTCAAGACGGGAGGTGGACAGTGTATTATCCACATAATTCAGTGAATTATAAAATCGCAAAGTTATTAATACTTGAAGCAAAGGCGAGATCGGCATATTCCTTACGATGCATGTTCTAACTCAATATTACGTAAATTTAAAACGAGGTGCGAAGAACAAGTGACGAGTGACTTGAACGTTTCAAGACGGGAGGTGGGCAATGTATTATCCACATAATTCAGTGAATTATAAAATCGCAAAGTTATTAATACTTGAAGCAAAGGCGAGATTGGCATATTCCTTTCGATGCATGTTCTAACTTCTCTTGTACTTCCGCAGTAGCCTTCATAGCAACACGTTTGGTCAGTCTATACCTCTGAAGAAAATGTTCTTGTAATAGCTCTTCAAAATCATTTTTCCTCATAGGCCGTACTCTATTACGAATGTCAATAAGACGGTCTTCTTAAATATAGCAAATCGACACCAAAAGCTGCGTTTACTCCCGCTATCTTGACTATTTACAATTGTTAAGGACTTAACAGCAGAAATATGGCTTGTTAGTTTAACAAGAGATTTAACATGAGAGTTAAGCTAACACTTTTTTGTTGTTGTAATTTGCGTTCTCCAACGTTAAGTCAAATCGGACGGTGAATAAATTGGGTGAAATGATGGTCAAATGAACCCGGGGTCCATAGAGCTTAGTTACCGGACATTCGTCTTTTAGGATAAGGGAAAACCCCGGAAAAATTCTTATCCAGGTAACTCACCCTGACCGAGATTCGAACTCGGGACATCTTGAGCGTGAGGCAGACATGGTACCACCACGCCACCGAGGTGGGCCTAACACTTGTTGGTGAAATACAACTTTTGCTATAACTATTGCTAAATTTGTGTTAAGTCTGAACATCTTTTGGTGAACTCAGGCATTAGAGTTCAGTTAATACCCTAGGTTAAACATGAAAAGTTTTCTTTCCGTAGGAAATTAAAGAAAACTGTCATATAAAACTTATTGAAGTTACTGTACGTAGATTTCTGGCGGTTAAACGAAGCCGAAAAGCTCTTCACTTAAAATTTTCGATTAAGAAATAGAAATTGGAAAGGAATATACAGGGTGTCCATAAATGAATATCGGGGTTTTAACGCTTTATAACATTAAATAATACATATATATTAAATATTATAATATTTAAATAAATATTATTAATAAATTATTAATAAATATATTATTAATAAATATTATAATATTATATTATATTATTATTAAATATTATTAATGTTATAAAGCGTTAAAACCCCGATATTCATTTATGGACACCCGGTAATTTGCTTTCCAAAAATTAGACATTTTTGTACAATAAAGCAACTTCAGGAGGATCAAGTTGCTGTTGGTTGTTGGAAATCTCTGCCAGGGCTGCGTTTATGAACACCAGGTTTAAATTTATTTCCGTGAAATAACTCTGCACTAGCACTTCTCGCTCCTGAAGCATTCTCGATATTCGTGCACACTTAAATGTGTGGGATTTATTTATCTCGGGATGATATGGTAAGAAAGGATAATCAGTGCAGATAAAAGTTAAACTTAGAATATCGATTGTCAGTTTGACCTTAAGATACGTTTGAGTAACCAAGGTTAAGCAGCCTAAAACATTATATAAACAAAAATAAAGACACATTTTAAGTAAACGTTACGGTAATTTAACACACAGCACTTCGTTGTTAATTATTGCAGTCATTTCTGTCTCAAAAGTGGAAGAATTAATTGTTTTTCGTCTACCTTATGTAATAAGTTTCTTCACAGCTTAAGAATGAACTCCTAAAGAAGCAGATGTAACATGCTATTCTCTGAAAATTATCGTATTCATTTTATTTATAGTTGAAAAATAGATTTAAAACATTTTCGTAAGCGATTTTGGGAAAATTTAAACTTTTGAAAAATGTTTCATATGAAAAGTAGATTGGAATGGTGGAAAATAATTGGAAATGCCTCTATCGTATTTTTGGAATATCAAGATTTGGACTTGAATACAAGTTTGATTTACCAAACTTTCGGCACATACAAGCAGACCTCAAAACATTATTTGTTAACAATATTTAATATCGAATATGGAATTTGGTACCTTTCTACTTACAGTGCACGTGATAGAGAAATTGAAAACAAGGAGGGGGATGGTAAACATTGACACACTTTAGCATTTCCTTATTTTCAAATCCATTTGCAACGAACCAAGGTTAACTTACTGAGGAAGTTTCGAAGGTCTGGTAGGGCTAACTGAATATCAAGGTAAACCTTGCTATAAAATTTTGTTTTGGTTTTCAGGGCTTACTACTTCGGATATGCGTATAATATGTAAAGTTCAAATGGTAGCATTAGTTATAAGTAATGATCAAGTATTTACAACATAGAAAGACGTTGCCGAGGGAATAGTTCATTTTTAAACCAGAGTTCAGCTTATCGTGGAAAATTTAAATGTATTTATAACAGTGAACACTCCCCAAAAATTAATACATACGGTGAAATAGAAAGTAATCCTCAGATTTGTTTATCTTTCAGTCATTATAGACAAAGTATGCGAACAGGTTTTTAAATACATTCTGTCAAAAAAATACCGGGAATGGATCATATAAAAATCTCGTATAAGAGTGGATTCGAAATTATTGATATCGCTAAGTTTGATTGTCATCTGTTCTCTAGTTTGTTTATAATATACTTTACCATCGCAACACTTTTCAGTCGATAAAAGACAAAGGAGAATTCATTGTAAAATTGCAGCACACCTTTGAGATGCACTAACAAAATAGCGACCTGTAAACAAACTAAATGACAGTCAAACTCCGCGTCGATATAGGGGATCCACTCTTATACGAGATTTTTATATGATCAATCCCCAGTACTTTCTTGACACAGAAGTATATAGGTTGTTTGAAAACGACACCAAACGATTATAGCCGTTGCGTAGTTTATAACTTAACTAGTTCGAATTTCGATGTCGCAGCTTCGAAGTTCTGTTAGGTACAATTTTCTGCAGCATTAAATATTACATGATTTTGTGATTAGGCAGCGCATGAACCACAGGTGTTTGAAGCTCAAAAGTTGTTATTGGGACGCACCGGCCACGAAAACAAAAGCATTACTCTTTGCTCTTTATTAGTGCCCCTATTCTACATTTCAGGTAATGGGTCAAAGGGCAGTTACTTGTGCAAAGGTCGACTAATAACTCGGACAGTTGCAAGGTTGCTCTTCAGTGTAAAACTACACATTCCGTCCTAACAGGGAGGATTTTGCGCGTACTTAGATAGCAAATCCAAGCAATATGCAGCGCTATACGAACGCCGAAATGATGGATATGGTTTTGATGGATGGAAGAGCTGAAGGGAGTTCAACGAACGCACGATTAATTTAGTTGCATAAAAAATATGAATTGTAAAAAATGTTACATCAATGATAATATTTATTTGTTTAACTTCACAGCATTTTGTTATGATCTTAATTGTACAATACTTTCAAACACTTACTGTAAATATCAACAGCTTTCTCTTCAGTTACAAATGCTTTATTTAGTATTATCAAACACTTGAAATAAAATTCTCGTCTCATTGTAATCGCCATTTAGTTTTGGTTAGTTTATCTACAATTCTTTGATATTGTTTTCTGTTCTGTTTATCATTTAATGATTCCATCCTAAACCTCCATAACATTAACTTTCCTCTAAATGGTATCAGTTGCATATGTCCACCAGCTTATTTGCCATCATGAACTGCTATAACGGAATTTTGGAACACGTTAAACACTCATAAAAATATAAAGAAAAAAATATTCTGCATTTCTTATGTCTTGGCCTCTAGATGCTACACCAAGACACAGTATTACAATTTTATATTTACTCAAACATAATAATTATATTGATATTTACAAACACGTTGCAGAAAAGCTAAGCTACACTAACCTATCTAATCTAATTGCTACAATTGTAGTTTACAATTTTTACAATCAAAACTACTTCTACCTTCCTATCCCTAATAAATCATCTATCCTTTTGTTCTTGTGTTGATGTTGTCTTCTTCTGTCGCTTCAAATCCTTCTGTTGAATCCAAGATTGTCCTCTTCTATTAATCTTTCGACTAGGTGAAGTTCCTCTTCTTCCTTTGGTTGTTGAAGTTAGGTATCCATATTCTGTCCTCGAAGTCGTTCAGATCTTCTCGGTGTGGAAGGTGGTTCACGATATCTATGCTGAATATTGTCTCTTACTCGTCATTGCTGCCGTCTTTGTTGATTATATTCATCCATTACTATTGTTGAGATCTTCTCCGCTGCCAATTCTAGTATTTTAAAATCTTCCCTCTTGCGAATGATGTTCCATATACATTTTCCTGCTAGTTATTTCCTCTCTTCTTCTAGCTGTTGTGTATACTTTACACATTCAAATAAAGCATGTTCCGGAGTATCTTCTTCCACGCAGGTTGTGCACATGGTTTCATCTGCCTTTCCTAAAGTATGTCTTGTACGGTCCATGTCCTGAAATGTATTATACTCCACTTCGTCTTGGTTGGATCTCCTTTAATTTTAACCTCTCATTTATGCTAGGAAAGATTTAGTGTGTCCTTCTTCCTACATCAGTTTGATCCCATTCATGTTGCCATTCTTCACTTAATACGTTTCTAATTTGTCTCCTCGTCCTGCATGGAGTTCCCAATAAATTTTCTATCTTAGTGAAGTCTCTCCGCTTCATCAAAAAGTAGGCTGCCCTTTGTTTAATCAACAAATCCAATGGCCATATTCCCACTATCACTAATAATGCAATAATTAAGCAATAATTAACCAATAGCCTAGTTATTGCGGTTTCATAACCCAAAGAAATTCTTAATAGTAGTAAGCAAGCTACTGCGGAGTATGCCGGTATGTTTACAATCGGTTACAGTAGGCAGCACGGCGTGTGACCTATACCTGCGAATTCCGAGAGCGTGAGGCACGCGTCGTTGACCCTGCCACTGCCTAATCCACACTCATTCTGGAACATTTTTTTGCGGTTCTATTGGCGGTAAAATTATCTATATGTGTCGCACACAAGCTGAGAAACTACTTTCATATGTTCGTTCTGAACAGGCTGTATACACAACGCTTATGTTTACATGTAAGTACATGAAGTTACATAGAAAGTATTTATGAAGTAACATAAGGAGAGAGATGATTTTTATAAAAGCTTTTTTTTTTTAAAAAAACATTATCCTTTGATCGCAATCACTAACTTTCTTGTAATAGGCTTTCATGAATGCCAAATTGTCTACAAAAATCCTCTAACTCTGGTTCGTACCACTAGTCCATTCACTTGGATGGAGGTGAGATGACATTTCTTCTTGTAATATGGAAGAACGGTAGGCTCGTATATCCCTTACTTTTCTGCTCGAACTTGTACTGGTTGTTGTTCATGTAACTGTTAATAAAACTGGAAGACGAGACTGAAGGTATGACGAGTACATTTTAAAATGATGTATTAATTTTTTATCTCGCGGTTAGGTTTTTTCTACTTTTATGGTTTCCAATTACATGAAATTACATAAAAATAAAAAGTATTCACAAAGTATTTACAGAACATTCCAGGTATAGGATACACTAGTAACTGAAGGATGTTAAAATTTAATTCAGATTTAGTGAATATTTTAAATTATTATTTAATTTGTATATTACATGTTAAATAGTTTTATTCGCCATATCTATACCTCGTATCTATGCTGTTTTAGTCAAAATAATGTCCACTGTCAGATAAATATAATACACTTCCCTATGTAAAGATTTCTTTGATGTGTGTGAAAACCTTAAGACTTTTTAACCTAAAAGAATGTTAAAATCGACACTAACGTAACAATTGTCACAGTGCTAGCAAAAGTGTTTAAATTCTTGCATTTCATCAAGTTGTTTTCTGAAAAAGTTAACAAAAACGTGCTAACGCCGAGAGACTTATAAATATTGCAGATGTAGAAGGCTGTGGATGAATCGTTTTATTTTGTGAAAGTACTGCGATATGCATTTGTTTTATTTTAGTTTACATACAGTTAAAAAAATGGCTGGTGAAAAAAATTAGAAAGGAAGCTTGGAACAGATTTCTCATCAAGAAAGAATTGTTAGTTGAATTAATAACAAATATAAAGATATTATGGAAAATAACAGAACGGATGCGGTAAATGAGAAAGAGAAAGATGTGACGTGGGAAAAGATTGGAAATTCTAATGGAAATGTCATAACCAGAAGTACGAAGCACCTTCCTCAATATTACGTAAATTGAGAACAAGGTGGGA
>JAUKNK010000135.1:32500-128339 GCA_030765055.1 Mantis religiosa
GACAGACCAAAAAGGTGGGTGTACTGTAACCTTTACACAGATCTATCGCAACTTTTCTAGAAGCAAAGCATGAAATGAGGTCATGAGACGCGCGGAAGTCCATAATAAATGCTGAAATTTCTTCATCCCATCTTCAGCACATGCTACGCAGCAAACAACATTCCAGATCCGGTGTCGAAGGTGTCGTCCTCTCATTGAAGGCCTCAGCGCTGAGAATAGCATTTAAAATGAGCAATCATGCGCGTCATCTGTCTCCAAATGCCTGAAACCGCATCTGAAAGATAAGATGGGATGAAGGTAAATGATGAAAAATAAATCGTGATATGAAAGTAAAGGTTCTGTATTCAAGTGCGTTATATATACATAAAAAAAAATTAAGAGACGCCCAAGGCAGAATCCTGAGACAGCGGGGTTCAAATCGGCGACCCCCGAATACAAGTCACGCTCATTACCGTGACTTCAAAATATTCTCCTTTATGATCAATGCACTTTTGCATCCGTTTGAGCCATTTGTCAAAGCATTTATTCCAATATTCTTGAGACAACATCAAAACAAGGTTTTTGAGGGCATCAACGGCTTCTTCTGGCCGCGCCGTGGCTCAGTGGTTAGACCGCTTGGCTCTCACCAAGGCGGCCCGGGTTCGATCCCAGGCGACCGCAAAGTGATATTTGTGATGAACAACAAGGCGCTGGGACGGGTTTTCTTCGAGATATCCGGTTTCCCCCGCCATCTCATTCCACCGGTGCTCCATCTTCATCTCATGCATCATCAGTGTCACCGCCTGCGGTGCCGTATGTAGTAAAAGCGGGCGTTAAACACTACACAACGGCTTCTTCTGCAGACGAAAATCGTTGTCTACGCAACGTTGGGTATGTTGGGGAACAGAAGAAGTCATTGGGTGCCAAATCAAGACTGTACGGCGGATTACCTATAAATTCGATTTATAAGCCTTCAAATACTCTGTTGTTAGACGGGATATGTGTGTGCTCGTATTATCGCGATTAAATAACGATCCTTACCTCAGCGAAGACTTCCGGCAAAAACAAATGGCTGTGTATCATTCGGCATTGACCGTTTTACGTTTCTTTAAACGCAATGTTGCCACATGGCCAGTTTTGCTGATAAAACAGGCGACCATTTACTTTTAGGTGCTCCGAGTGCGAACAACTTTTGTTGGATTTACTTCATCTTGAAACACCTATACTCAACTGTTGTTTACTTTCCGGCTCATACGCATAGATCCGTGATTGGGCACCTGTTACAATCTTATATACATATTTTAAGGCACCGCAGTTCTATTTATTGAGCATCTTTGTACATCAATCGATACGAGCATCTTTTTGAGACTACGTCAAATTATGTGGGATCCAACAGCTAAATGACTATGCAATGTGTTTTATACAGGATGTTACAAAAAGGTACGGCCAAACTTTCAGGAAACATTCCTCACACACAAAGAAAGAAAATATGTTATGCGGACATGTGTCCGGAAACGCTTAATTTCCATGTTAGAGCTCATTTTATTACTTCTCTTCAAATCACATTAATCATGGAATGGAAACACACGACAACAGAACGTACCAGCGTGACTTCAAACACTTTATTACAGGAAATGTTCAAAATGTCCTCTGTTAGCGAGGTTACATGCATCCATCCTCCGTCGCATGGAATCCCTGATGCGCTGATGCAACCCTGGAGAATGGCGTATTGTATCACAGCCGTCCACAATACGAGCACGAAGAGTCTCTACATTTGGTACCTGGGTTGTGTAGACAAGAGCTTTCAAATGCCCCCAAAAATGAAAGTCAAGAGGGTTGAGGTCAGGAGAGCGTGGAGGCCATGGAATTGGTCCGACTCTACCAATCTATTGGTCACCGAATCTGTCGTTGAGAAGCGTACGAACACTTCGACTGAAATGTGCAGGAGCTCCATCGTGCATGAACCACAATGGGGGATTTTGACAATTGTCTGCACGAATGATTTCAATTTACATTTTAAGGGAAATACTGAAATGAGCTCTAACATGGAAATTAAGCGTTTCCGGACACATGTCCGCATAACATATTTTCTTTCTTTGTGTGTGAGGAATGTTTCTTGAAAGTTTGGCCGAACATTTTTGTAACATCCTGTATATGCTAGTGAAATTAATGCTTAGGGTTGCCCCAATCACAATACGTCGCATGACGATCTTGCATTATAAGTTTTTGCACAGCATCTATGTTTTCTGACAAAACTTATTTTGGACGTTATATCAGAAACACAATGGAAAAGGATGGAGCTTCGTCGCCAAATGTGGAAGTTGGCTGATTGAGGCATTCTTGTGTTGATAATCCACGTCGAAAGTCGTAATAAAATCATTGCATGAACATTGACACGAGTAAATAAAACAAATGTCGCTTTATTGACAAAATGTCTGAAGTAGATCATGGACAACAATGTCAGTTTCCATTGGAAACGTAGGGTTGCCAAGGCTCAAAATATAAATAGTGTATAACTAACTATTCATAGAATCTGAGGATTCATCTGCAGAGAGTTGTATGTTAAAGCACTTATTTCCCGCCAATTGGATGCTAATGTTTGATTACAGGTACTTCTTGTCTAAGTAATTTATGAAGTTAGATTTTGAGGTAA
This sequence comes from Mantis religiosa, assembly GCA_030765055.1. Taxonomy (NCBI): domain Eukaryota; kingdom Metazoa; phylum Arthropoda; class Insecta; order Mantodea; family Mantidae; genus Mantis; species Mantis religiosa. Next base: position 35,133 of record JAUKNK010000135.1, read on the forward strand.
TGTACAGTTTGCAGTATGATTGTAGAAACTTCCTTAAAACAGATTTTCAATAGCAGTTCATGAAATGTTGGCAACAGCAAGCAATCCTGTTAGGGTGTGCATAGAACTAGGTATCGAGGATGAAGTAGAAACTTACTCCTTCCGCTGAAGTTTTGGTATCCATCCCGCTTCGTGCATGTGCTGCAACAGGGGCGCCGCCTTTCTCGAGAAATGTAAAGAACGTACACATTATTTGGATTAAAATTCCAAAAGTAGCATCCCGTATTTGTATGGCAAAGTGCGATAACTTGGTAGAAGGCAGCAAAATCTTAGTTACTGACAAATGCTTTATTGAGTTTTAGTTTTGAATGCTTACGGGAACACAGCTAAAAGAAGAAAAAAGCCCTCCGCATAGCTCAATGGATGTCTGTAGATCTTACAGGGGGCGGGCTTTTTACAACTTCTTACCTTTCTATATACAATGTATAATGTCCTACCATTTAAAATTTCTCAACATAAATAAGAGAACGGAAAGAGAAACAGCTAAAAGACGTTCAAATTAACGTAATACAAAATTGTTGTTCTTTAAAGAAAATGTACTGTTCCACCCACTGGTGCAATTCCTGGTAGTAAATGCAAATGCATTTTAATATTATTTCTTACAAAGTTTTATAACATTATAACATTACTTCTTGAAAATATAACTATTAAAAGTGATTCCTGGTAGCATTAATAAATGAATAGTTATGATGTCCATTTTTTAATAAATGATACACCAGACGTTTGCACTGATTGAGCATTTGAAACCAAATATAAATAATTGAAGCAAAATAATGATTACACTAATGTACATTTCTAGGAATATCTTTTAATATATATTAATATGTCATATAATATGTTAGTATTACTAAAATCAACAAACATTACAGATATTTTCCTTTTTTCTCATGAAGGAGAAATAGGCCCATTCCTAAGTGCAATGTATGGTTGTAACAAATAATGTCAAATGTAATTCTATAAGAATGTAACGATTGGTAGTTCCATTTGGCGATGGTATGTGAGTTAAAATATTCGCAAGGTGAAATCCTCAAGTGATCAAAGAAATGTTGATGTTGTGTTGTAACCTTCAGCCTTCGCCGACTTAACTCCAACTGTTACTATATGATGTTATTAAGAAATTAATATTTATACATCTCTATCAGTCGTTGAACGGTCGAGGGGAATTAAGAAGCCAGATAAATGCAGGTTGCGCAATAACAAACACTGCTCTGATACCGTGACCTGCCAATGCATAGGGAGATGCGAATGAAATTTGTGTTTCAAAAGGGAAGGTGTTTGTCCTTGAGCGCTACTAGGTGAGCAACCAATGGGAATTCTGCGGTGTTGTCGTATTGCATTTCCGCTAAGTGGTGTGTGAGGAGCGCCAACCTAATCAATCTGTATGAAATACTATTCCCGCTAAGACAAATGCATATTTTGCCAAAACTGATCCATGTGGAAGGTAGAGAGTAAGGTACATAACATAACCATGAAAACCCCATATTTTTAGTTTTTCTAATACAAATAAATAAACAACTATTACCCGTATTATAACATTAAATCGCAACGTAAGCACTGTATGAATATCATTATTGGTTGGCATGTATGCGTGTACGTATATTTGTAATTACTCATAACTGAAACGTAAATGTTTGTCATGACGTAATAAAAGAATTACTTTGAGTAATCCAATTCGAGCGAGAGGAAACAATAAACTTCCTGCTGCCCTGGAAGAACCTGTCTGGTCACATCATATCTTTGTTTATCAATGGTTCGTAATCTCTATTTACTCTAGAGAGTTCAGTTGTTGGTATGTATGTATGCACATATACTTTTAATTACTCATAACTGAAATTTAAACTACTAACATGACGTGATAAAAGAATTACTGTGAATAAGTAAAGGTGTTAAATTCGAGAAGGAGCAAACACTTCATTTCCTGTTAGCCTGTGGATTGCTGTATGCGTATGTTTATGAATGAATGCTGGATAAGAAGTGTTTAATTAATCTGTAGAGTTCAGATCAATATCATTCAGTTGTTCTTTACACAACAATAGAGTAAGAGTTAAATAGTGCAATGGCCTCTAGCAGTGAAATTAGTGGCGAGTCAAAATGGCAGGTATTGCGAAGTCAGGCTCGAAGTAGTCTTTTAGGGTGTACACGTTATTCAAATATTTTTCGGAAACATAAACTAAAAATGAGTTATTGTAAAGAGTACTTCCCTTTAAAAGCACGGAAAAAGTGTATCAGCCGGACCAAGTTGAAATTAAAACGGGACACGACGTTTTACGCCTCCCACCTTATAACTGCCAATATAATCCAATTGAGTTGGTGTGGGCTCAAATAGAAGGGAGAATGCAAAGAGAAATAATACTTTTAAACTGACGGATGTTGAATGACTTGTTCACGAAGAAATTGACAAGGTAACACAACAGAATTGAGAAAACTGCGTAAGGCATGCAGAAAGCCTTCAAGAAGACGATTTTAAGAAACAAATAGCACGTGACGAGATTATGGAAATCATAAATTTGCAAGACTCAGATAATGAAGACAGTGACAATGACGAATTGTCTCTTAACGAAGTGACATTGACAGCGATATGGATGGGCCACTGGCAGTTCCATTGGTTTAGAAAAACAGGTAATTCATAAACTATAATTATATTTATAGTATTTTAAAATATACATAATTTGCGAAAATGCTTTTTCCAATTTTTATTTTGGCAAACGCATCATTGTAAAAGTTTGTAAAATATAATTTGTTTACCTTTACGTCTGCGCCAAGCAGAGCTGCATGTTGTATGAGTGTGCGAGAGAGAGGGAAATATAAAAGGAGTGGGGTAACAAGCTGGCAACGCTGAGTGTGATACGGCATCTGATCAGCTGGACTCCAGAACCCTTCCCATTTGAAATACATAGTAGTTTCTCTCTCTCTCTCTCTCTCTCTCTCTCTCTCTCTCTCTCTCTCTCTCTCTCTCTCTCTCTCTCTCTCTCTCTCTCTCTCCCTTCCTTCCTACCTCCATGTCTCTGCTCAGTGGTGTTTTCGAACTCTTTAACGGAACAGGAACCGGTCGTTATCGATGCCTTTGAACAATTTAGAGAAATATGTAGTTCAGGAAAAAAAAATGTTTTAGACTTCATATCTGTCGAGTAATTACGTGAGAATATTTGTAGTGCTATAGAGATGCCAATAAAAAGTCTCATTTTTTGTGTAAAATTGTAAAACTGAGGTTTCAAATAATAAACCTACCAGTGAAACGAATGTCACACCTCCTGTGTACCTTATCTAAAACTTTTCAAAGGAGATTACATATGAGATCCAACTGTGCATTTGCGATTATATATATATATATATATATATATATATATATATATATATATATATATATATATATATATACATTTTGGATGTGTAGGTAAAGGTGTTGGTAATAATTGTATAATTTCCCGAAAAGGATCTAACCCAAACTACAAATTGCAGGGAAAATTAAGAAAATAGAAACTTTATTTTTATTCTGGGGCTGATATACGTAGTAGAACTTCTTGCATTCACTTTATTTATATTCCGCTTATGACCTTCATTAATTATCCTTCAACATTGCTACTTATCAGTTACTTTATTAGCTTCCTTATTGTTGTGGATAGATCATTCGTTTGCCGGAATACCAATATTGGAAAATGTTGATTGGTTCCCAACACTCCCCACCTGACAACCTTGGACTACGGGGTAACCTCGCCTCACCACGTGACGACCGGACCCATTTCTCAGGTGGAGAACCCCAGAGGGCGGTGTCCATTACCTCCAATGTTATAGTGATAGTGAAGATGACGGTGAGGCGGGAGGACCTACAGCTTGTATCGTGGACTCCGAACCTCGTTGGGCATAAGGGACACATCGCATGTGCTAGACAGAAGTGAAGGCGTGGTTAGGACTGACTTAAAATCGTCACCCCAGAGCCTGGAATTGAACTCGGGACACTTTACATGGGAACCGCGAACGAAACCACTGCTATACCCCGCAGAAAAGTAAAAATCAGATCCGAAAGTAAGTCCACCAGACCGTGACATCCACTGAATGGATCACCATTCCAAAGTAAATTCAAATTTCCAAGTTTCGTCGGTTAGACCTCCTTTCAGTGTAACCATTTATTTAACATTAGCAGGTAAGGGCAATCCAACTTGCCCTTAGAATAACTGAGAATTGTGAGCAAATAAGTGATGTACTCCAAGTTAAACTAATCTCTGTTTCATATAACCTTGCCCAGATGACATGTATCACTCTGCGTGCAACTACCTTCTCCCTCATCCTCATTGGCTAATGCTTTCGCGCCATAGGCCATAGGCGGTGCCTTCCCATCACATTTAATTCTGCAGTAAATGCCATAATAATTGCCACGAAGATAGATAAAATCATACAAATAAGAATATGAAGGCATGCAAAAATAATGAAGTTTATAATGAAACTGAGCAAGTTTAAACAATGAATAAGCAATAAAGCTGGAACAAGTTTATACCGAAAAGCCTTCGGTCTTTTCCACTGAGATGTTTTCAAACCAGCACACATACCTTGCAAAATGCTTGTCTTTCAGTCTTAAAAGTCGTGTCACGCCATACTTGTCGTGTGTCCTTCATTCACCAAACTCTCGTCAAGGTATATTTTGCGACTTGTATCCCGGTACAGTCTGATTGTCCTTAAATAACGTCTTCGCCACACAGCAATATCGCCCCTGGAGTGGTAAGTTTTCCTGTTGTCTCAATTTCAAGTCGCAATGTTCCTACGCATCTAACACACCTGTAAGTTCAGAGCACAGCTGTTCGACTTCTCTCACTGACAAAGACGGATTCTTCTCTGTTAGTGCAATAAACACGTCCAACAATTCTTTTTTCACCACTTTCTAAAGGTTTTCCCTTGCGATGTTCAGAGAAAAACTGGCGGTAGACTCTGCCATTATACATATAATAAGTACACCGCAATAAACCATCAATAAAATAATTTAGCTCTCGCACTCGGCACAGCACACCTTCGAATGGCGATATATGACTAATCCAGTTCAAAACAAGGTCAGTGATAAAAGTCATATAAACAAATATGTCATCACTACCGCTAAATCACGTACTATCGTGCCATGTGCTTGAGAGCAAAGGAACCTGCTCTTTACTTCGTTTAAGAATTAACATGTATTTCAGATAAATCAACTCTGTTGCGTAATATATTTAATTCAAATAGCTACGAAAATATAAATTTGACAATTCTCTTCCAACATATAAAGATATATCACCATGTTAAATAACGAACTAATTTTTACCGCACAGCAGTTTATACTACAATAGCAGCCAATGAGAGGTGATAAGGTCACGTGACCGTTTAGAGATGCGGAGCAAGCTTATGCGAAACAAGGATTAGAAGGTTCATTCACCTAATGAATATTTAACTCAATGACGTGTAAGTAATAAGTAGTTCTTGAGGAATATTTATTTCAAAACATGCACTAGTTGGATCACTGTTCATTAATGAAAGGTGATATTCCATTACGTCAAAAAGAACAATAAATAATATGTGCTATGACTGTACGCTACGGCATATGGCTTTGTTTACGTCAGCTTCCTTTGTTGAATGCAGTACACAGAATTTATATTCTCTGCACGCCAGTGATGGAAAAACTGTGCCTATTACAATGACAAACTTCATTCATGATATACGGAAGTGGATGTATTAAAGTGTATAATGGTAATCTACCTGTACTTAAATCATGCATGATTTGAATTGCTTGGTAGAAAGAATCTAGTTGGGTCTTAAATCAGTAGTACTGCTGAAGGCGATATAAACAAGTTACATTTTGATTATTTCCTGTTTGTCTGAGAGAAGTTCAGTTCTCTTCCTCCTGATATAAAAAGCCTATCTGAATTTTAAATGAAACTGTGCAGTGAGCGTCATAGCTTTAAGTATGTTACTGACCTTACGCAGCTCTTTAACACATTGGTAAACGACTAAGCACTTTATTATGCCTGCAACCTATATGTCATTTGTACCTTAATCAAAAGTTAAATAAACGAGATAGATTTTAACGCGCAAGACTCAGTTTGAGAAGTTCTGGGATCAATTCCTGGTGACCGCACACACCGACCATGGGTTTTTCCATGGGTTTCTATAATGCCTTTGGCGAAGCTCGTTGCGTAAGGAAAATGATACTGGCAGTGCAACCACACATGTTGTTTTCTACTTTAGCACAAGTGAGTAGTCAAGTAAGGAAATGTCTACCCAAGAGTGATAGCTTTGTGCAAGGGACTAAAATATATTCTATAATGCATAATAGTTGTATCTATTAATGTGCAATAAAACACACTGGGGCGTGCGGTAGCATGGTGGTTCCGGCACTAGACTGTAATCCAGGAGGTCGTGGGTACCATTGGAACTTATTCACTTGTATAATCTCTGGTCTCATTATGGCCTTGGAGTTCAATCAGCCTCTAACAGAAATCTCTTGTTTAACTTCTCAAACTAACTGTACTTAAGCACATTGCTTTGAAAGCAACTTGATTATGTCAGTTTATAAATTTTTACCCCACAAGTAAAACAAAACCGTATATTGTTAAAAGTATTGTAACATGTACGAGTTTAAGCCAGTAGCACAGGCTTAATAGAAACAAAGGTTAGATAGCATCTATTCTGAACTTTAAGACTCAGTTTTGAATCTTCAGACTTTTAAATTAATTAGTGTGTTTTAAGGTAAAAAAGTAAAGACATCCCTATTAGAAGCCTTCGACTTATGTGAGGGCAACGGGTGGTTAGGCACCCATCTATTACACATCGGCATACAAGGACTGTGAGGTCGGCTCCACGAGGCAGCCGTCTTCACCCCCAGGAATGTCCCTGGTAAAAATATTATGTTTTCTTACCATTACGAGTATTTGCAACATAAGTATGAATTGAAAAACACCGAGCATTGCCCTTGTCATTCTACCCCACGAGGTGAATCATTTCAACATTCAAGAAAAGGCATTTTTAGATCACAAACAACTCTTGATACGTAAAGTTCCAGTAGTTTAGGTTTTGACATTATTACAAGTAAAAATATCTAAATTTTAACGGTTTAGACTATTTCACGGGAAACCTGACAAAATATAGAATACATATTTTCAGGTAAATCTAGCTATAATCTCTATCGAATAGATATTTATTTAAAACAAATCACCATCGCGCCATAAGTTAATACAAAAAAAGAAATGAAGAAGGAAATAAAATTATACAACTTTAACTTTTTTTGTCATTTTACGTCCAACGTTAAGTCATATCGGACGATGAATGGAATGGGTGAAATGACGCTCAAATGAACCCAGGGTCCATAGAGCTTAGTTACCCGACATTTGTCTTTAAGGATAAGGGAATACCTTGGAAATAGCCTTACCCAGGTAACTCACCCTGATCCAGATTCGAACACGGGATCTCTTGAACGTGAGGCAGACTCGCTACCACCACGCTACCGAGACGGGCATATGGCTTTAATGAATCTAACTAGGAGCAAGTCTATTCATCTAGGATTAAGACTAAAATTACTACGGAAGGGATTCAGCCCCGAAACCTGTGGTTTGCTACACCTAAGTCCCAAGTGGGGCATCTTCGGGATGAAGGATGAGGCGAGAGAAGAGACGTTGGCCGACCCAAGGGGTCACGAGCGCCGAGAAACCCGCCGACACTTCTACACTGAAAGACACCACCAGATGAGCGATGATGTGAAATGATAATGGAGATGAAATTGAGGTACAGGAAATATGAGGGATGCAATTAACCTATCTACCGTTCACGCGGAAAACCCCCGAAAAATCCCATGGATCAGGGGCCTCCGAATTCGGAAACAGAAGAAACCGCTCGATCCAATTCACCTAAGGTATAAAAAAATAAAATCATATTTTAAGAACAATGAAACTCAATTTTAAGGACAATGAAATAATCATTAATAATTTTATAAGGACAGTTCAAAAATACAAATATAATATCTAAACACTCTAAAATCAACAATTGCAAGGGAAAAGATTATCCTAAGAGAGTAAATTTGTGGGACAGAACTTCAATTTTTTTCAATTCAGTGTACTCTTACGTCTTATGACTTAATTAAAGCGAATTAGGCCTATTGAGATAAATTCCTATATCAGCCAGAACACCTGGGTTTAAATTTTGATGACAATTATACTGCAGGGTCAGTCAGATAATTTTTGTGTCTTAGCCAGTGTCATTTTTCTTTCAACTTTGGCCAAGTATTAAATACGGAAATATTGGAATCTCATATAGCAATTATAATAGTCCTAAAGGTAATTAGGTTTAATAAAATGAAGTTTTCACACATTTAGTATGGCGCATAGAATTTTTGTCTTTAAAGAAGCGTAAAGACACAGATATGTAAGTTCCAAAATATCCATACAATTATGTACAATTCTACACTGATTTTACTAGAATAAGAAGTACCTTTTTGAATATTGGAATCTCTACAGAGTGGTGGTACTATGACCTCAGAAAATTTATGGTGAGTATAAAGAGTGTTTGCTTAGTAATTAGTTTCTAATTGTATTATTTAACTACACTTTTGAACTATTCCAGCAGGGAAAAAAAACATTAAAGAAAGAAAAACAATAAGACAGTTTAAACTGAACTGGCAAATTCCACCAACAGATTTTGTAGCTGCTTCTTTTAATAAGTCTAATATCCATCCTGTGTGAAACCACGGAACTCGTTGCTTCCGAAAACTTGATATTGTGCACGCAACTTCCTCTTGCTGGTAGAGGAAGAAAATATCTTGCATTCAGGAAACGTCGACTGACAGGCACTGCTGATAAACACATGATATGACATTAAAAGATAGTACTTGATTTGTGAAACTTTATCACATAATTTAATTTAAATACATTTCTCCCCCAAAAATGTCCTTAATAAGTAGAATTATCAGTTATAACATAGTAGAATAAGCTATTTCTTTTAAGAAAGGGTAGATCCAGAATTAAAAATGCAATGCCATAGCCGGGATTTGAAGCACGGATCTTCTGGTTTCCGTCCAGCCGCTCTAACCATTTGAGCTACTATGGCAACATGACATTAACTTCTCCAACTGACTCGTGTTTCTCCCGGTAAACCACTAGGAGTTCTCATAAACACATGAGACAACTACCTTAATGGCGACTTACTATGCTGTAAGTACTTTAAGATCCGGGCTTTATAGTTCGGACCACTATTAGGTACAATTAATGGAACTTAATTGTTCTTTCACACTAGCCGTGTGTAGGACGTACTATGAAGGGGTAGACCCAGACTGAAAAATTCAATGCCAGCCACGGCTCTTCTGGTTTCCGTCCAGCCGCTCTAACCATTTGAGCTAGCTTCCAACATGCCAATATGACATTAAATTCTCCAACTGACTCGTGTTGTCATTCAACTTTCTTATCTATAATATATAATTAAATTTTAATCATGTTATCCAAAACTATCAGCAGGATGAATCGTATTAACCCAAAAAATAAAGCAAGGAAAAGGAAGAAAGATAAAATCTTTATAAAATCTTACGCTTCCTGCAATACTCTGGAGGTGATGTGTAAACTCTTAGATTTCCAGATAAAAAAAGACTTCAAAAAGCAGGAATGTGATTTTTAAGACATAAAAGTTATGAAACGAATAAAGGTATAAAGGAAGATGGTAGATCAGCCGGTAGAGCCCCTGCCTACCGTGCTAGGGGTCCCGGGTTCGATTCCCGGCGGTGGGGGTGGGGGATTTTTCTCCGACCAAGATAATTCCTCATCTTTCCCAGAGTCTGGAAGTTTGAATGAGAGTGGCAATGTGTGCGTGATCTAATGATTAAAAATCCAACAAATATGAGTTCCAAAGAACGGCCGCCGATATGACCCTGGAACCCAAAAATGGAGCCTTAAGTTCTTATAATAATAATAATAATAATAATAATAATAATAATAATAATAATAATAATAATAATAATAATAATAATATTATTATTATTATTATTATTATTATTATTATTATTATTATTATTATTATTATTATTATTATTATTATTATTATTATTATTATTATTATTATTATTATTATTATTATTATTATTATTATTATTATTATTATTATTATTATTATTATTATTATTATTATTATTATTATTATTATTATTATTATTATTATTATTATTATTATTATTATTATTATTATTATTATTATTATTATTATTATTATTATTATTATTATTATTATTATTATTATTATTATTATTATTATTATTATTATTATTATTATTATTATTATTATTATTATTATTATTATTATTATTATTATTATTATTATTATTATTATTATTATTATTATTATTATTATTATTATTATTATTATTATTATTATTATTATTATTATTATTATTATTATTATTATTATTATTATTATTATTATTATTATTATTATTATTATTATTATTATTATTATTATTATTATTATTATTATTATTATTATTAATGATGATGATAATACCCATGGCGCGACAGCCAAGGCCAACCAACCCGACTGCCGGTCTCACCCCACGGCAGAGGTGGACGATCATCCAACCGATACGGGGAGGAGATGTGGTCAGCATCTCGGCATCCCCCACCAGGAATGTTGGTTTCCGTGACCATGCTAAGCTCCTCACTTTCCTCGCGATGCTGAGTGGGCACCGGTCCTATACCCGGGACCTAAATTCCTCACCACATTGGTGGAATTGTTTGACTGCAGTTCTATTGTTTATTTTCCTCGGCTCTGTAGTGTAAGAGGTAGCCTCTTGCGAGATTAGTTATTAGTTATTCCACTCTAAGCTTTATGTACCTTGGCCTCATTTGAGCTACATCTCACCCATTCATTCATCGTCCGATATGACTTAAGGTTTGAGAGAGTAAGATTAAAAAAAGACTGTCTAGTTGCTCACAAAACGTTGCAGTATAAATAAAAATAAATACCTAAACTTTGATATGTGGAGAATTATACTGTGTAATTATATAAAATTTCTCCAGTTATTCTGTTAAATATTTATAATATAAATGTTATAATAAAAAGGGATATGTGTTCATAAATTGAATGGATAGCAAGTGCCTAACCAATCAAAATACAAACTGACAGGAAATATTAAATTAGAAAAATAAGAAAAATATGTCGGACGAGCCTTTTATTGAAGGCCTATAAGCTCGAACACATAACAAATAAACAACGACGCTGTTGTTATCATATCAGAGTCAGGTATTTTGTCCCGCAGTTCTTTTATGTCAATAAATCTATGAACGTGAGGTTGTAGCTTTTAAGCACACTTAAAAACCAACGTTTGGACCGGATCTAAACCCGCGAATTTAGAGTCAGTAAGCCAGTAAACCAACTAAGCCACGTAGATTGACCCACTACGTGATGTTGCCGATGTTGCTATCCTCTCTGCAATGCGAATGACTGTTCTCCGATTTAATGTAAAATATAAATCAAAATTTTAATGTTGGAACGATTTCAAACAAGTCTTCACACCCCAAAATTCCTTTTATCTGAAACATTTTTCAAAATCTTGTTTTTTGAAGGAAAAAAAAGAAATGAGTAAAATTTTGATTGCCATATGTTTGAGATACCTGTATGATAAAGGAAACATATTTTGAACTTTCTGGAAACAATCTCTGAAGTTGTCCTATTCACAATTGACCTTAGCAAAATTGGTAAACCATAAGAGACGAAATATTTATACAAATAATATAGGTTTTGTTAAGGCAAAGAATTTTTCAATGTTTTCTGAAGTAAATCTTTTTCGAGAAGTTCCTTGAATATTGGTTTACATTTTTGAAAGTAGCACTTTCTCATATGTGAGGCAATTCCTTTTGTTCTCTTGATCATTAAGTTGCATGAAATTTCAAAGCAATCAGGTAGTGAACATTCCTTATAAATCTAAAAGTCGCTCTGCTTAACTAAATATATTACAGCCAAATGTGGGAATATGGATTGAAAGTTTATCTCATTAATAGGCACCTATAATAATTTTAAAGAATAATTTGTAGACGTCTTTTTTTATTTATTTTCGTCCTCGAACGTCAAGTCATATCGGACGATGAATGGAATGGATGAAATGATGCTCAAATGAGACCGGGGTCCATAGAGATTAGAGTTACCGACATTTGTCTTTCAGGATAAGGGAAACCTCCGGAAAAAACAACATCCAGGTAACTCACCCTGACCGAGATTTGAACTCGGGACCTCTTGAACGTGAGGCAGTGAATAGATAAAGAAATATTAATGTAAGATCAGTTTATTTTAAGTAGTGAGGCTTTGTAGTGATGTTATGGAAGTTGTGTGCAAGTTTATCACATAATTTGGTTATAGCCTCATTCTTCTTCATCCCTTTGTACATGCAATGTAATATATAAAGAAACCATTACGAAAGGTTTATTACAACGGCACACGTAAATAGAAAAAAACATTATTTTGTAAGAATACTTTACAGACGAGAGGTAAAAATAAAAGTTTGGTTAGAACGTGACTGTAACACTTCTGCATTTCTCTTTATTTGTTTTAATGCTACCAGAAGCCTGATGTTTTAAGTAAACTTGACAGAGAATGTTTCTTGTTAGCTTTTTGTTTTCATGATCGTGGCCTTTCGCTCTTCCTTTCTCTCTAAACACTTCATAATTTGTTGAACTCTTTGGCCAAGTAAACGAAAGAGATAAGTGCATTATCAAGTAGATATGGTTAACGCAATCCATATTTCGATAATAACCAATAATCCAAGGCCAGATAATGCTGCTACACCATCACAGAGAGGAAATCTTACATCTTAATTTGCTCTTAGCTTAAGGTTTTACAAAGCTAGGTACCAAAAGAAAAAGCTCTATGACGTACATAACTAATTGTAGCTGAAGTTGTAATATTCCACTAGATGTAAGAGAATAGAAGAACGAAAGAAAAAGAAAGCTGCTTGTTGAAACAAGTGAGAGCTTAAAATGCATTATCATCGTTGTTTGCTATGCATAATGAGCTATGGTGCTTCTATGTGTACTTTCATTTTATTCTTTGTAACTTCAAGGTGGAAGGAGTTTCCCAGAAAGACCACAAGGAAATTTTTGACAAGGTTAACTTCCTGACAAGTATATATCGCTACTTAGCGATGTAATTATTTTTGTGTTTTAGAAATACAATAATCTGTTTAATCAGCTACATACAGTTCCTCTTATGCATCTTGCTGCACAATTATTGTTAACTGTCCTTTGGCACACTGAAATGTTTGATTTATGAATATTATAATGCAATTTACAGCGAACCTACACAATTATTTCTTAAATATATACAATGTGTGTATGTTACCGCACGAGATATACTAAAAATAATAAGGAAAAAATGGTGTAAATGAGAACAAGACCAACTAAAACAGCTGATAATTCTCATGCAATACGAGGCATGTTTTTCAAGTCAGTACCGTTTTGGAATTAAAAAAGGACGTGCATAGATATCGCAATAATTTTATTTTTAAATAAAAGTCTGTACCTTAATGTACTTTTCTATATGATTTCCGTGAATATCGAAGCACTTGTCATAACGTGGCACCAGTTTTTGAATATCCTACTCATAAAATTCTGCCACCTGACGTGTTAACTGTATCACAACTGTTTTGACTTCGTTATCGTCTTGAAGACGCTGACCGCCCAGATGTTTCTTCAAGTGCAGGAACAATGGTGCCAGATCAGGGCTGTATGGAGGATGATCTAGAGTTTCCCACCGTTATATGCGCCCTGGTTCTCGGACACGCCCCATGGGAATAAGATTTCGGGATCTCCTACATTCCCATGGCCTCCGAATGCCTCGCGTGGAGAGGTCGTCCATCTGCCCTTATCCTGCATGGCAGCTCGATCGTGCGCGGTTCGATCTCGCTCTTTCAAGCAACTCTAGACTCGCTACTCCACATTCGGTGTTCCAACAACTTTTTGCCGAACTACTGGGCCGTTACCCTAACTATATTCCGGTCTTTACAGACGGTTCTCAGTTAGGTAGCACTACGGGTTGCGCATTCTTCATTAACGGTGAGGCTCATAAATTTCGCCTTCTGGACTCCACTTCAGTTTTTTCCGCAGAGCTGTATGCCATCTTTTATTTGCTCCTTTTTATTTGCAAGTTAGCCCCTGGCTATTTTATTGTCTGCACTGACTCTCTGAGTGCTCTTCAGGCCTTGCAACAGCACACTGCCGCTCACACCCTCGTTTTAAAAATACAGGCCCAGATCTCGCAAATGCTCAGGCGCGGGTACAATTTTGTTTTTACTTGGACCCCAGGCCATGTGGGGATGTCCGGGAACGAGAAGGCGGACGCGGCTGCAAAGTCCACTTGCCGTTTGCCCCGGAGTTTAACAACTACTGTGCCATACCAGGATGTACAACGTTTTTTCCGTCGCCAACTCCTATCTGCTTGGCAGCACTCCTGGACAGCTTTGGAAGGCACACAACTCCGAGCGCTAAAGGAGAGCGTACAACCCAGGCTAACTTCCTGCAGGGATAACCGGCGAGCCGAAGTGATACTCACCCGGCTGAGAATTGGGCACACACGAGCGACTCATGGTCATTTGTTAAGAGGGGAACCGGCCCCTGTGTGTGCTCCGTGTGCAGTACGCCTCACGGTGCGGCACGTATTGCTGGATTGCCCGCAGTACGCCCGCGTTCGCCAGTCTTTGGGCTTGGAGACTAACTGGCACGGTGTTTTAGGTGACGACCCAGTGGCCGTGGATAAGGCACTGCGGTTTGTTTTTAAAATCTGTTTTAATAAACAAGTATGACTTGTATTTTATATTTATTAATTTTAGAGCTTTTAAATTATTAGGACAGGATGAGTTTTTATGTCCTTTTAATAGTTGAGTGTTTTTATTTTGCCTTTTTAGCTTAATAGTGTAGCTTTTAGATTTTAATGTTGACTTCGGGCCCAAATGACCTTGTTGTCGACGGGCCCTAAAACACCACACACTCACACCCTAGAGTTTCCCATTGAAAAGATTTGATGAGATCTTTAGTCCGATTAGCCACTTGTGGACGGGCATTTTCATGCAGCAAGACGATACCCTTACACAACTTGCCACGTCTTTTGTTCTGGATTGCACGGCGCAGATTTCTCAATGGCTTACAAAAAGACGTTGCATTGATTTTCTCATTACGAGGCAGAAACTCCACTACCAATACTCCTTTTCTGTCCCAAAAAAACTGTGCACATGATTTTCCGGGCAGAAATTGTTTGCTTAAACTTCACTTTTGTGGGT
The DNA here is from genome assembly GCA_030765055.1 of Mantis religiosa. Taxonomy (NCBI): domain Eukaryota; kingdom Metazoa; phylum Arthropoda; class Insecta; order Mantodea; family Mantidae; genus Mantis; species Mantis religiosa. The sequence goes on from JAUKNK010000135.1 coordinate 50,425, forward strand.
GATGATGAATGTTGCCATTCCATGGATTGTTGTTTCTATTCTGGTGTGACGTAGGCCACCCATGTTTCGTCACCAATAACAATTTGGTCTGAAAATCTTCACCTTCATTGTGGTACCGCTCAAGGAAAGTCAATGCACTGCCTAAACGTTGGGTTTTGTGCAAATCCGTCAACATTTTCGGAATCCAACTTGAACTCAATTTCCGGTACTTCAAGTTCTTGGTCACAATACGATACAAAACACTACGAGAATATTGCGGAAAATAGTCGCACAATGATGAAATTGTAAAGCGTTTGTTTTCTCTCACCTTTTCGTCCACTTTTTGCACCAAATCTTCAGTAACGACCGAAGGCCGCCTACTCCGTCCTTCATCATGCACATTTGTGCGGTCATCTTTAAATGCTCTCACCCATTTCCTTACCATTCCATCACTCATAATGTTTTGTTTGTAAAGTTCACAGATCTCACGATGAATATCGATAGGTTTTACGCCTTTAGCACTAGAAATCGTATAACAGCCCGTACTTCACAATCGGCGGGACTCACGATTGTCGGAGGCATCTTAAACACTCAGTAACCAACGTATACAATGAAGAATCAGACTGTAATGGCGTTAGTGCGTAGACAAGGGATATAGGTAACCAGCGCACATGCGCGGAACGTCGACCGTAGCGCTGCGGCGGCGGAATCGGAAAATGGCATTGACTTAAAAAACATGCCTCGTATATCCCCTAATAACAGCAATATATCAACACGAAATGTTGTTCTCTACTGGTGATTCAATAAATAAAGTGATTCCCAGGCATCTGTCAGTTGTTATCTGAGATAAATACATTACATATTCACTTCCTACCAAAATAAGGAACGATATAACAAACACCAATCACGTGTGTATCACATGGGCTAGAGGCCATATGGGTATGGCAATGAGAGGGAAGATGAAATTGCTAAATGTTACACATTATCCTAAAAGGAATTCAGTTTTAAAGAGTCTACAAATTGTTAAAGAAGCATTGAAAAAAAAAGAACAAATTTTTGAAATTTGGATCAGCACATGGATAAACAGCGATAAAGGACAAATTACTCGAAGTTTATTTTTTCCAACTGTTAATGATCGTGTAAACTGCAAGTATTTTTCCTAATTTTATTTTGACCCAGATTGCTACCGAACATGGGACATTTAAAACTTACTTTCGAAGATTCCATATGTCTATCCTGATGGATACCGATGTAAATGTGAAAATGTTGATGAAGGTCTTCTTTCAAAAATGTTGCACGTCAACCTTAGCACTTTGTTGGCCAATTTTTTAAAACATTTTAAGCATTATCATGTTCAGTTATTATGATCTTTGTATTTGTGTTCTTGTAGCTAGTCAGATATTGTGACCTTTCGGGTTCGTAGAATTAAAAGTCCAATTGTACAAACTCAAAATGTTCTTTATTTCCACCGAATTACAGTTGGAACACCTGCCGATTGCATAGAATTACGTAGCGCACACAATTACAATCCACCAGTTCGTCTGTCATAGGTCCACTCCACACTCACAATTACGTACAATTCCTCTGATACACGTACGCAGTCTTCCAGTCCGTTCTCTAGCACTGCGCTCTTCACAGCTGCTCGCCAAGAACTGAAAACTGAGAACTGACTCTTGGTCGCATCGTGCTTCTATTTATAGGTGGCTAAATGGTTCTAGAGATTTCTTTGCCATGGAGAGGAAATATATTCCAGAGACTTCGCATTCTTTCGGATGGCAGGAGGAGGGGGAAACGAAGATTCAGCCATCCCCGTAGTTTCCCCTTTCTCCACCCTGTCATGCCGACAACTGACCGGCGAGGGTGCGGCCCCGATGCCACACGCCTCCCTCCATCGGCCATCCCTTCCCGCAGCCGACCGCAAGTTCACCGCTTGGGTATTGTAGCCTCGTCCATTGAATCCCAGGCGGCGTCAAAAGCTTTCCCTTCTGACCACGCCTCCTCACATGTAAGCAATTATAAGGGTTTTCCACCCTTAAACATATGGGTGGCCCTTCTTAATACGTCCACCAAGTTAGAGCGCTGTTGCGATATTTTTCTTGTGTCCTCAGAAATTATCTTAGACTGTGCAAACGTGCTTCCTATGTGTGTTAATTAAGCTTATATTTATAGAAGATACATAGTGTTTTACTTAGTATAGTATTATAAATTTATTTGTGTTTAATAGTTATTTGCGTTTAGCACTTGCGTAATTTAATTAAGATGTGGAGACCGTGGGTATCGAACCTAACATGGATATGCTAACATGGATTTCCGTTCATACTTGTAATATATATATATATATATATATATATATATATATATATATCTAAAAGTATCTAAACTTTTTGGAGTTCTAAAGCGTTTATGGCATATTTAATTATTATGCGGAATGTACGTGATTATTTATTTAAATTGTGTTTAGCAGAAGACCCACCCCCCATAAACAAATACAATGCTTAACTTTATTCAAACTTGTAAAATTAGCAGAGATCCTTGTAAAAAGTTTCGAAAATTTGAAAAGAGTAATAGAGTTTCCTTACTAGTTTTTCTTTAATTCCTTGGTTGTTTTTTTTTTTTAAGTGTTTATTGCTTTGTTAAATCAACTGAAATTCACCACCTGTAGCTACCATAGAATAAAGGAAAATGTTTTAGGATAAATCGGCTCACGATTGCAATAAACAAAGCTCTAACGTGCAATCTTTGCTTATAAATTATTATTAACTACCAGAATATCCAAAGTGCTTCTTTAATTCCCAAGTAAATATCCCTCGCAAATTCATGCACATTGATGCAGTTTAACCCTTTTAAAATTGTAATGATGTTTTACTAAACTTTCCTTAGATATTATGCTAATAATACGCATTCAGTTCTTGTACGTAATAGAAGTACTAATACCATAACAGCATAGGTAATATATCTCTTTTCAGTTATGTTATAAAGAGTTGTAACATTATGTATTATGATAGGAAACATTAATCATTTAAAATTTATTTGAAAAGATCAATGACGATTTCTTACAGTGAATTTTGCTTTATTTATTTATATTTTGCATCTAAAAGTTAATTTAAACAACGGCAACACTGGATATTCTCAGCTGTAAACACGAGCCTAACATTCTTCACCTCTGACCCCGGTTGGTGTTTCCTAAGATGTTTATGACATTGTGGTTAGGGGGAAAAACAGTTTTTCGCTACAAAGAGAGCCGGTTGGGGATGGTTTAAGCGCGGCCACTCTAACAACTGGTAAAATAGGGTTACTTCATGTGCAGTATGAATAATAATGGTGGTGGCGGTGGTGGTGGTGGTGGTGGTGTCGCGAACCCGTTATCTACGTTAGTGCGGCTTGTGTACACAAAGAGCCGGCAGTTAAAAACAACACGCAGATAAAGATCTGCCGAAACAAACTGAGATAAATGGAAATTTCTGTTAACATTGATACCGAAATTAAGATTTGCCATAAGTAAATAATCATGATGGATATCAAAGGAATGTTGGTTCTTTGTTAGAACACGTGCAAGGCCAGTTAAGTCAAATAGTATTTTGGGGGAAAGTTGTTATAACAAAAGCAATGTAAGAAACAGTGTCCTTAGCAGTTTTCTAAAGGGGCTCACTTGACTTGTATGAATAGGGTATTCTTTGGATCATTCATAATGGCATGACAAAACAGCTACAAAGAGATTTTTGGTTGAATGAAGAGGGCTTTCAGAAAGTGAAAGTGACATATACACCCACACGCGCAGCTGTGGACAAGAGTCTTCGGCGTGGAGCCGATTAGAGCAGTTCGTGGCTACGAAGCCATTAAAACAGTCTTCGGCGTCAGGCCGATTAGAACAGTCTGAGGCGTGAGGGCGATTACGGCAGACCTCTTGTTCTGTCTTGGATATTTGTCTGTTCATATATACGTGAGGAACGAATAAAGTTTATCGAGTAATAAACATTCTGCCGTCAGTAACTCTAAACAGGGATATTGGTAACCCTTGGTCGGCAACTCAAATTTCGATGTTCTAAAAAAAAAAAAAAAGATGCAGTGAATAAATAAGTTGGAAACGGGCATTCCAGTGTCATTAAATATCCTTCTCACACATCCACGCATACCCTGTGAGAAACCTCATTGTTTTACCCTGAGTCACACATTATAATAGCTTCAAAGTAGCATCAACGTGGAACTGTGGGTCACCCATAAACATTATTGCTTCAAATTGGCGTCCCAACGTGGAATAGTGTGCCACCCACATTAATTTGTGTCAACGTCTTGAATGCTAAAAATTATCCGGTATCCTTATTGTTCCGGAAGTATCTAGAATTTATCAATGAGGTATTTAAGAAGGCGACGACCCGCCAAGAGTCAGTCGCGAGAGTCGTAAGCAGTAAACAGCTGTAGAGTGTAGTTGTAACGAGAGCTGATCGCTGTTTGTTATTGTCATCGACCTTGGTAGATTGTGGTGTGTATGTGACGTAATGTTGTTACGTGAAAATTGAACAGTGTATTTCTAAGCAAATAAAGAACATTTGGCATATTTGCATCTCAGACTTTTAATTCTACGAACCCATAGAGTCACAATAATGATAAAGATATGACGATGATGATCATCATCATAATAGATATTTAAACAACTTATAGGCGAACATCAAGAAAAGAAACGATTAGAATGTCCAAAATTGCAAATTCTTTCCCTATAAACAGTCATATGTCTTCAGAAATAACTCGAGGCACACACCACTGAATAAGTTTCTTAGCTAAATATGTAGCTATTTTCAATAGCTAACCTCAGTATCAGATCAAATCGCCACCTGGCAAACCAAACAAATGAACACCAAGCAGCTCTCATATCCCCCACGCATCCGTTTCGGCAAAACACAAATCATAATATGTCGCATCTATGGAAATTAATTTAGGTAAATAATTTGCAAAGACTAATAATATAGAGAATTATCCGCAAAATAATAAAGTATAGTTTGAACTATATTTATAGGTTTATTATTTCAGAGTGTAAGTTTCATAATGCGGTTATCAAAGGCGAACACCGTGATGCCGAAGGGTGATGTGTAACAGTTCCGTTTAACAATAATCAGTCACTTCTAAAACATTTAATAGTCAGCATTAGTGGTGAATAATTTAATAGATAAGAGAAGGCTACGGGTGAGAACTTGCAAATAATCCTCATGGTGTGCACATCTATACAAAATTTGAAACCAAACCTGAATTAGCGACAATATTCTTTGGTAGGTTTACTATTTGTTCACAAAAAGTTTCAATAGTCTTCTGTACTGTTGAACCAGCACCTCGAAGTTGTTTTCTCTCGCAAGACTTTCAGGAATAAAAGCAAGTCTCATGGAGTCAGTACTTAACTACACTCAGGTTCTTTTTTATAAATCACCGGAAAAACCTTTTCCAGGTAACTCACCCTGACCGAGATTGGAACGCGGGACCTCTTAAACGTGAGGCAGACCACTACCATCTACGCATCCTGAGTGTAATTACCCCGCCTCGGTAGCGTAGGTTTTACCCTGAGTCACACATTATAATAGCTTCAAAGTAGCATCAACGTGGAACTGTGGGTCACCCATAAACATTATTGCTTCAAATTGGCGTCCCAACGTGGAATAGTGTGCCACCCACACGCGTCTCCTAACGCATTGTTGTGGCGAGAGAAATCACTTAAATGACCACAGTTTCTTCCTATTTTCTTAAACGTTTTCGAAACTGTAGTGTGCAATTTAGCAGGTACTGTCGTTGTCAACCACAGAGGTACATATTGCCAAGTTGGGTTTGACTTTCACCTCTCGTACATTTGTGGTGTGATGTGTCGAAAAAAGAAACAACTCATTTTCAAATCTTCAGTTAATGCATTTACCCCAGTACTGCTTGTGGACTCTGAAAAGCGAATGAAGCATAGGGAACAAACTTCACTGACACGTGTATGTCTGTTGATATAGGTTATGTATCATGTGAAAGCGATATCTATACCCCACTATGCAGGCATATCGTTTGAGCATATGTTCCCCGAGCTGTCACATTTTCTAGGGTGACGGCACTGACAGACTGACAGAATCCACTTTTTTCAGAGATGCCCTAAATCTCAGAAACTCTACAACTCGCGTGCCAGCCTGCAAATACTGATAATGCTTCCCTGTGGTATTTTTATTCACCATTACCTATACAAAAGGAATCCTTGGATGGAAAACGCTCCCTTGGCCAGTTAAAACAGTATATAATATGCACAAGATAGCATTTTATTTATGTTGCAACAATCCTAGCACAAATTAACTTTCACCGTTTTTCGTCATCGGTTTACATTTTTCTTTATTTTCTACATTAAATTCTTATATTTCTTAAAGTACCTCCACTGTAAATTAAATGTCTTCCTGGTCTCTTGAAATTTGTTTCTTATAGGTTGGTAGCACTGCCCAGTGTACCCGAGACAGTTCAGAATCTACAACCGCAGGTGAATGTTAACACATACGGGTATTTAATAATACACACAGCGAAATGGTTTCTCCTTGTAAGGATGTAAATAAAGTGCTTGTAGGTAAAGTACTGAACAGTGGGGACCCTTAAATAACCTAAGTAGATTATATGATTTGTAGAAAGTGCAATCAAAGTAACTTTATTACATTTTCTTCATCTTAGAAGGTCATCAATAAAAAATCTAATGCTACATTCATATGTATTCATGTGCCAATTATGCTTTATTTTTATATAGTGCATATAAACTTTTTGCAGAAGCGTATTTTGCTATTTCGTGATGAGTTTTTTTTAAATAAATCATTTAATGTTATATGTACAAGGAGATATACAGAAAATCGAAACGGCATTCATAGGTTTAAAAGCAGCTTGCCGTTAGCTGGACTTAAAATTTCGTACATCTACCAACGACATCGCCTAAAATAATTTAACCATAAATACCTTAAAGTGACGAAAAGTTTCAACCAGTGGGTAATAAATATCTTGAAAATGTTTCAAATCAAAAGTGTATTGAAATAAAATGAACATTTTAAAGATAGACTCGTTTATTCAAAATATACAAACGCCTTCTTTCCGATTGAAGCAAACTTCACAGGCTATATACCCAGAAAATTGAATATGTGCGTTTTCTTTTTCACGTAAATATATTAAATATGTGGTGTTTTAATAAAATCGTATGATGAGTTTTTTATAAATAAAAAATCAATATAGATGTTTCATATAATGGGTGTTTGATGTGCGTGGACAGCGGGTTTGTTGAAAAATGTTTTGGGAGAGGCTCCTTGAATGAAAACAAAGACTATAAAGGAAAATGTCTTCGTGTATGGACGGCATAAAAGGGGGGGGGGTATAAGTAGCAAACTTCTTAGTTAAGTTTAAAATTTTTCAAGGGTACCGCAAGAAGATTTTCAGGAAAATTCTCAACTAAGGTCACTATTTCCACCTATTGTTTTTTAGAAAATGTTTATAATCTGGAAAACAAAAATAATGTAATGTTTTCGATAAAAATTCCATGCTTTATATGAAATGCAGTTCTTGAGTTTTCTGGCATTAGCCTCTGAAGTTATCTTTTGTTCTGAATTACGTTGCCTAATTTCAAACATAGGTAGTCTTACTAAAAAGAAAATGTACATTTCCTTGTTTTAAATATTCCTTTTACTGGTTGAAATTTTTAAATACATAATCTTTTTCTCTCAGAAAAATCGTTATTCTTTTTTTCCCCCTTTCTCGTATTCTTGTTATGAGAACAGAATTTTAAACTATTCATTATTAAAAGGTTCGTCTATTGTTTAATGCTATGGTATTTCCACAATTCCTTTGTATCTATAAGGTAATGTGTAGTAACCCATTTCTGAAAATGTTTATCTTCAAAATAAATTTTATATTTGGAAGAACAAGCTTTTTTTGAGAATATTTTGCGAAAAAATCCAATACATTATATCAAATGGCTCAAAATATATTTTTCCTGAGAAAAATCGTCATTGAATATTTCGGGAGTGTAAGAGAAAGTAAAACACTGGTTTCCGAAATAGCAAGATCCTAGTTGTATTCGCGAACCATTATATAGTTTCATGTAAATACACATCGGTTTCCGATTTTCACCACATTTTTACAACAAGATGATCTGAGATTGCTCAATACAATTTTAGTAGCATCGTGAATTCTGAAAACAGCGCTCAATGACTTCTGAAAGGAGTTGATTATATTGTCACGGCAACAGGCATAAAAGTTTCGGCAAAAATTAGAAAACAATCGGCAGATAAAGTTTCATGGAAATAATGAGCCTTGCTAAGCAGTTAATGGTAGCGCGGCTATTGTAAACAAACGCCGGCAAGCGAAGATAACTGAGGTAAAGGAATTGCCGGCATAGATTAAGTTACGCTTCTAGAATATGATAGAATGTTTGGTTTCTTTATTCTTCCGGAAATTTCTGGACTGATAGATTGTTCGGGTTCTGGTTTATTTTAGAACAATGGTTTATTTTAGAACAATCTAGAATTACGAATTATGTATTTAGGGACATGACGGCTCGCAAAGTCAGTTGTAAACAGTGAGGAGTAGAGTTGTAAAACAGTGTGTTGTGTGACAAGAGTGTGGTAACGACAGCTAATGTAATCAGCTGTCACTGTTTGTTATCGTCATAGACCTTGGAAGACTGTGTATATGTGATGTGATGTTGTTACGTGAGAATTGAGCAGTGTATTTCTACGGAAATAAAGGAAACTTTTAATTTCTGCAACTCGGCCTTTTGATTCTACGAACCCACAAAGACACAATATCCTGCAAACTCTATTGAACTGTAGAATATTAACTACTTCTTCCTCTTCCTGTTGTTCTTCACGGTTTGTGCTTCAGCGCGTTCCGGCTACAATGGTTAAAAAACGAAATTTGTAGTGCTTAACGCCCACTTTTACTACATACGGCACTACAGGCGGTGATGATACACGAGATGAAGATGGAGCACCGGCGGAATGAAATGGCGGGGGATACCAAAGATCCCGGTGTAAACCCTAGCGTGTTGTCCGCCACAAATTTCACTTTACCTCGAATCGAACCCGAGCCGCCTTGGTGAGAGCCGAGCGGTCTAACCACTCTGCCACGACGTGGCCTTCCAATTGCTGACATCATTATTTTTTTTATCTTCTTGGTCACTTTCCACCGTGTGGCTTATAATTTATAGTTGTTTAAGATATTTTATTGTCTGGCATTCTGTCTAAGTGCAACATCCAATTTCCTGTTTCTTATATAGTTCTTCTACTCTTAATTTTTGGTCAATACTTGCAATTGTTTCTGTCTAATTTCTACCCCCGTAGGGGAAGGGATCCGTCCCTTTTAGCTGCCAAAGTGCGGGCGCTACGGACCCCTAGCACTCGTGGTACCTCTGACGTTACTAGAGGAACCTCGGGCCGAACATAACGAGCCCCTCCCGCATGGGAGTTGTTCGGATTGGGTTGGTCTCGAGGGGGCAGTTGGTTCCCGTCACCCACGGGCAATTGGGTACCTCCGGCCAGGCCGCCCAGGGCCTCCCGGAGGGGGCAGAGGGTTGTCTTATAAGTCCCGGGGACTAGCCTGCAGAGCTAGTAGCTGGTGAGCTAGACACTGGCGGCCCTACCAAGGTTATTTGGTAGCTGGTTCATTAAGGACTGGCGCGTATGTGGCGTATCCACATCCGTCCTGTTTGCCGTGTGCAGACGGGGGGGGGGGGGGCAGCTTATAAAATAGGTGCTGTCCTAATGGAAATAACAGATGAGGCCCGGGTTCCCGGTCCTACGGGGCTGGGGCTTATGGGAAGTAGACCTCGGCGAGTATGTCTAATTTCTACATCCTGCTAAAGATCTCGAAAATCTCATTTCTGCTGCTTGTATTTTCTGCGGGTGTTGGTTTGTATTGGTCCATGTTTCAGACCCATATGTGACGGTAGGTATTGCCCTGAACCTTATACAGTTTAATTATAGATTCTGGTCTTGCCTTGTTTTTAATCTCCGTCTTAATGTTACAGTTATATACTTAAATCTGTTTAGTTTATCATATGTGTCTACTTCATTGATACATGATTTTTTGCACCCAAGAAAATTAAATGATACTTGTGTTCCAGAATTTTATTTTCCAGTACTATCTTGGAGTGAACTGGGTATACACCTTTAAATGCCACTGTTTTTGTTCTCTCTTAAACAAGGGATATTTTTAGCACCGGCATCTTGTGGAAAGCTCTTCCGAAGATACCGCAACGTCGGTAACATTTTCCGCATTTAGGGATGTTTTCAGCTCAGTGAATCTGTCACTAACATGATATAATATCCGACCACGAAGCCTATCGGGTTAAAGCTGGCCGTGGCAGCAGTCTTCGCAACTACTTCGTTTATAAACTGGCCTTTGGTACTACCAACCAATGTCGTTTAAAGATAGTTTCAATTTTAACTAAATTTACCGAAAAGCGAGCATCTAGTTTACTGTGTGTACTGTTTGATTTTCATTTGTTCGTAAATTCGTAAAAGATTAAAAGCAACTAAAGAGTAACCTGTTGTCTTTATGTGATGTTAAATAGCTCAATAAATTAAAATAAACAATAGTGCAGAAGAGCTTTTGTTATTTATGGAATTAATTTCGCAACACATTCTAAATAAATAGCACTAATGGTTTTATAGGTTATTGTCGTGGCTCTATGTTCCTCTTCTACTTAAGTAGTTATCAACTAACCACTGTCTACTGTGTAAAGTTTTGAACATTAGTATAGTTCTTCAGAACTGATATTCACTTCGTATTACGTCTATCACAGAATTTAAAGATAACGTGGTTAGATTGGATTAGATTAGATTAGATTGAAAAGGACGCGTAGGCTTTAGTGCCTCGTTTTACTACGATTTATTATGAGTACCTAATTTGAGTCTATGTTTATGCTTCTAAATTTGCAAGATTTTCCTAGGTGACTTTGAAAGTATTTCATCCGGTACTAGAAGAATAATTTCTTATTCTTGTGAACTTCGCGATAGTAAACATAAATTTGGTAAACCATGACGCAGCCCGTCACCAAGGAACACTGAAACGACATATCACTTGATACCAGAAAGACATTAACATAAACAAAGGAATAAATAAAAATAAATGACGTATACCAGAACAGACATATGCCATAATGCTGGCATATACTCCGGAGACCGCCACAGTGACAAGGTCACTCTGCGGAGGTCGGTAATCTCCTTTTGCAATTCCTGTAAACAAACAACCCTACTCTTATGTCTGTTTTGCCCTGAAGGCAAATTTGGTGTCTCTCAGTCGGAAACCAACCCATTGTTAAAATCCCATGCGTACTTCTGACAACAGGCTGTAAGATTTTGACCGACGCACAGAGCGCATGCTCCCGCATAAATGTTTGCACGCGGACCGTTAGAGAAAGCATCTCTGACGTTAGGTCTGAAACTGGAAATTCTGAACACTGATCTCAAGTGGGGATAGCTACCAGCCAATAGAAAATTAATATTTGTTCATGTGATTTTGCGAACTCCGAGAAATACCTAGAGTGGGGGTAATTCAAAGTGATGGCGGAATGTAGGTTTTGCTAGTAAGATCACTTCGGTTCTGAGTTCTACGTGAGACGGACGCGAATTTGGCGCCACTTAACAAGTACACTTCCGCGCCATGCACAGAGACAAAGTGCAATATTTAACAATCTCTCCAGTGAGAGTTAGCGCAAAGAGTAATGTATAGGGAAGACGATAAATATATCCAGTTCGACTACGCAGTGCTACTGCCTCCGTGCTTCACATTACAATATTGACAGTGACGCTAAACACAGCAACCACACCGACGACGACTTTACGGTGGCGAGCAAAGGAGCCTAAGGACAGCAATAAACTTCTGTCTACCAGATTCGAGGTGTCATCATTCAACCCACAACCAGTCAGGACGCACCCACTCCTCAAGTACAGATAAGAGTTCTCATGCGGGAGCTACAGGTCACCTCGAACCGATTACAGTCTCCCTTTCCGTAACCTCCTCACGCCACCGATCTTTAATTGTGAGGCGTTGAGCACAAGGGAGAGCTCAACGTGGTTCGCTATGGGCCGGACCGCCTCAACCAGAATACCATGACGTGCACAGTGCCTCATCTACAAATGTTTGAACTCCCTCAAAATTGTCACCCACTTGAAAATAAATTTTTGTCTCATGCAAATGATGTTTGAAATAATCTCAATTGCACCCAAATTATAGTACCAATATCTTTGTTAATTCATTCAGTAATTTCAGAAAAAGAGTACAAGAATTATCATAAGAGTAAATAGATTCAATCATTTTATATTATGAGTATTGCGTATATTCATACATTCCAATCAGTGCTTATGTTAGTTGTAAGTAAATATTGAATAGTAAGAATTCAAAGGAAAGTACTTTTGAAGTACCCCGAATAAAACATAATTATAAATGTTATACAAACGTGTGTATATATGAATAGTATAATTCAGAAACAAAAGTAGGAAAAATGCCAAACTACTTATTTAAATTTAGTATGCGACTGTCATATTTTCAAGAACTCACAACTACACTGAAGTATCCTTGATCTGAAAGACTTTCCATTCCTCAAAATAAGTTAAATAGGTAAGTTATGTGAAAACTTTGAATTTGGCGCAATTCCTCAAACCTTCTCCAATCCCCGGCAGTAGTAACTTCCTAAGTCAACAGGTGGCAGCACTGCATGCTTTTGCAAAATGGCTGACATCGACATTCGTATTAGACAGTGTTCTGTGATTGAACTTTTGACTGCGGAAGGTGAAACGGCAAATCGCTTTCACGAAAGGCCAAAAAATGTGTATGGTGATGCAACGATGGATGTCGGCACTGTTAGACGATGGGTTCGTCGCTGTAACGAAGCTAAAGGGCAAACACCATTGGCAGATGAAAAGCGAAGCGGCAGGCCGGTGACTGTAGTTACTGCATGACACATTCAGCGAGTCGATGACATCATTCGGGGTGATCGCCGTGTAACAACAGGTGAACTGTGTCACATTACCTTCCTCAGTAAAGGCAGTGTGATGACAATTATTCAACAACTGGGTTACACAAAGGTTTGTTCACGTTACGTACCAAGAATGTCAACCGCCCAAAACAAAGAAACAAGGAAAACAATAGACTCCGAACATTTGCAGCGCTTCAGTTTGGAGGGAGAGGATTTTCTGGAAAACATTGTTGCTACAGACGAAACGTGGGTTCATTTTTTTGAACCTGAATCAAAGAGGCAGTCAATGGAATGGCATCACACAACGTCACCGAAAGAAAACAAAAATTCAAAACTCAGCGGTCGGCAGGGAAATTTATGGTGACATTGTTTTGGATGATTGATTTTTGGAGCAGGGATGCAGAATACATTCTGTGTAAGACGTCAGAACTCTCAAAAAGCTGAGGGCACGTCTTCGCCGAGTTCGCCGAACAAAAACTATGGCGGATGTTCTTCTTTTGCATGACAATGCAAGACCACACACCAGTCGTTACACCACTGCAGAAATTGAGAAATTCGGATGACAAGTATTACTTCACCACTCATACAGCCCTGACCTGGCACCATCAGACTTTCATTTGTTCGAGCAACTAAAGGAAGCTCATCGTGGGATTCATTTTGAAGATGAGGAGGCTTTGAAACCGTCCGTGCATCAATGGCTTACGAAGCAAGACCGTGTGTTTTACCACACTGGAATACATGCCCTAGTTAAAAGGTGGACCAAAACTGTGGAAAATGGCGGAGATTATATTGAATAGTGACAAATTAATCGTCAATGTTTTAGTTTTCAAGCTATGTAAATAGGATTCAATTTTCTTGGCAAATGAAAGAGAAAAAAAATAGGAGGCATTACTTTTTCACCTACCACCGTGCATAATGTTATTATGTGAAATTTTTAATTCTATAATAAAATAATATAATGAATCTTCTGGGATAGCGTGAGATAACTTTGTATCACTCGTTAAGCCATAAAACATAAACAAAAGCTTACTATGCAATGGAATACGAAATTTCATCCCAGCATATAAGGATCCGACTATTGCTTCAGCTTCTTGTGACCTCCTTGTATAGTCAGTTTTATAATTAGACGTCGCAACCAAAGTGTTCACAGCAGTAAAGCGAAACCAGCCTGATAGTTAATCAGTTTAAATCACCTGGAACCTATAAGCAGTTTAGCATCTTTGACTGAACATCTGGAGTGGAAAATTAAGCAGTTTAGTACCTTTGATGAGCAGCTGGAGTGAATAATCATATTTACACAACCTCGAGCGAGTATAAACCAAAATTTGCCACAATACTTCAACGGTGAGATGAAATAATTTCAAGATTTTAAATTTATGTCATAATCCAAAACTGCAGCAAAGTATTTTTCGCAATAAAACCTAGAAGAAAGTCTCGTAGAATACTTTTAGAAATTAAGACTCTCTGACTAAACACAATACTTTGACAATTTTATGCAGAATGTAAAATAATGCAAAGTGCTTCAAAACAATGTGTATATGCTGCAGAATAAGTTTTCAATTTAATATTTATGAAATAAATGTATGAAATAAAAGACGAAAATTAAGAACAAAGTATCCAGACTAAATATTTGATACCCCTAAATATAAGTCCTCCAAACGAAATTTCTGCTTCGAAATAGTATGTTTGCGGTTTAAGCTGCATGGACTTTTTAATTTCAGAATATCAATTAACAGTTGAAATAGTAAATTGATATATCATTCCTTTATCAAGTTAAATCATTATTTAAAAGTGCTTCTCTCCAGAGTGATGGACTTTCATTAGAAACTGATAGTTTTGGTGTGCTAATAGGTGGATGAGGTTAGTGAGAAGACTGTATGGATAGCGTCAGTCAACTGTCGAGATACATAGCACGTGGCTTTATTACGCCACTGCCGCCCACATCGACATCAACTGCGGACTAATAAATTGCCAGACGCGGCTCGCTTATAAGTTCAACTAGCCTTGCTCCCTCCTGGCTTTATTATCTGTAACAGCCATATCACTACTGTTGTATATCTCTCAGAGATTTCATCTGTGAGACTCGCATTTCAATTTATTCCATGTCTATACATGCGGTCGGGTCAGCGACAACTTTTTCTCTCGTCGTATCCCAGGTTTTCATACAAATACCACGTTTTGGTAGCTGCCAGCTGATATGATGTTCATCTGTTCCGGTCTACATATTATTGCTTTTCCTACCACATACCTTGTAGCATTCCCGTGTAGAAGAATTCGATATCGAAATATCGCCGAAAACATATTCAGAGATCCTCTTGACCACAAAACAATGCTTTCAGAAACAATTTGTTTTACCCACATCAACTTTTACTCATGCACAATGTTTTAACAAGCGTGTATTACTATCTGTTTCATTGTTAATTGAAATATATGTTTGTAAAATGGCTTTAATACACATTTTCTTACATACCAGGGGATATTTTGGGCTTACCAGTAGTTTCACCCAATGGGGCAGCACAATTAGAGTTGGGAAGACATTCAACAAGGGTTAAAATTGTCTCAAGGGTATTGAAATATCTATACAGAGTTGCCAATTTGGAGGAAAGCAATATTATCAAGGAATGTTTTCTTTTGCAGATGAGAAGCAAATGGGGAGGGTCTTGGGTGCAAAAAGTAAGGGAACTGATGGAACAGATAGGTATGGGACATATTTGGAGAAACGAGGAGTATTATTATAGGGGCTTTTGGAAAGAGGTAGAATTAAGGCTGGGAGATTTAGATAGCCAAGTTATATTTACCAGTGTAAGGGAGAAAATATAATTGAGGACATACAGGGAAATAAAGACAGTGTGGGGGAGGGAGAAGTACATAGATATGTGTAATAAGTCAGGGCGAGAAGGATTTGCCTGGGCAAGGACAGGAGTTAGAAAATTGAAAGGTATTAGATATGAAAAGGATACAGGGAAATGCCCAATGTGTGGATAAGAGGATACAGATTGGCATAGTAAACTTTATTGCAAACATACAAAGATATGGAGAGAACAAATTTGGCAACAAAAATGTGACAGTTTTAGGGATGGGGGGTGGTATTAATAATAAAGAAAATGTTATTGGTAAAAGGAGAAAATAATGTAAGAAATACAGGTGAATATCTGGGGGAAGTTAGAGAGAAATGGTTAAGACTGATGAAGAATAACTAACAATTAAGGGCTGGAAAACTAGAAAGAGGTATACAAGGGAGAGGAGGGTCATCAATACACGGAAAACCAGGGGTTATGTGTATTGAGACCGAGACTTGAGGCAAGCAGGTAGAAAGGGTATGTTAGAAGTGAAGAAGTCATTTTGTTATTGTGTGAAAGAAATGTTACAAATGTCAGTGTATCAATGAAATTGTATGTAGAAGAAAGCTGAGAAGTAAATTCAAATACAAAAATACAAACCGGGAGTTCCTTAGTTTTTGAGGAGATGTAAACAAAGCGGGAAAGAAGTATTACTACCGACAAGTATAATTGGAACGGGTATTCACACTATTTTATTCCCACATGTTCACTGTCGACGAAAGGTTTTCTGTGTCGTATTGGATGTTTTTAGTAGCTGGTGTAGTAGCACTTTGACGCCAAGAAACGCAAAGGCGTTTACTGTGTAATATTTTTCTTTTTGTACGGTAAAAAGTGACTGAATGCTTACAAATACTCAAGTATTTAATTTCTTCACATAACTTCACCTCGGGTCTTTCTACGGAATAATAGTACTAAATAGCCTGCCTCGGTCACATGGTGGTAGAGTGTCTGCCTCACGTTCAAGAGGTCCCGAGTCCCGAGTTCGAATCTCGGTCAGGGTGAGTTACCTAGATAAGGTTTTTCCGGGGTTTTCCCTTATCCTGAAAGACAAATGTTGCGCAACTCTAAGCTCTATGGACGCTGGGCTCATTTGAGCATCATTTCATCCATTCCATCCATCGTCCGATATGACTTAACGTTGAAGGACGTAGATTACAAAAAAAAAAAAAAAAAAAAAAAAAAAAAAAAGTACTAAATAACTGCGTGTAGCCACTTCTTGCCAATATAAAACACACTTCCGAATTTTCCTTTGATAATTTCTGCGCTATAACAATATATCTTCACGCTCAAGAATTATATTTTTCTTCTATTTCTGTTCAAAAATTCAAAACCTAGAAGAATGGTGTGAAAGCTTGTTTTTCAAAACTCGCTAATTGGGATCATTGTATACTGCATGAAGCACTTTTGTAATTGTGACCCGTTTCTTTCAAAGAAGCTATGAACCTTGTGACGAATAACAATTTTTACAAACTCATTATATTCACCTTTCACAAATGGCTTCGTCTTTTTCAATGTTTTCCTGAAGTAGAAAGTCAGCTC
The DNA here is from genome assembly GCA_030765055.1 of Mantis religiosa. Lineage (NCBI taxonomy): Eukaryota > Metazoa > Arthropoda > Insecta > Mantodea > Mantidae > Mantis > Mantis religiosa. The sequence goes on from JAUKNK010000135.1 coordinate 67,738, forward strand.
GTTTTCACAACCTCACTTCGAGTGGTATTAATACTGCTGTCTCTAAAGTCACTATCCATTTCAATGAAAACGCAATATTTTGTTTCATTTCTTTTCAGATACTGATATCTTAGTGCAAGATGATTAGCACAGAAGAACGGGTTGCAATTGTTTGTGCACAGGTACGCGGGTTGTCATATGAAGACGCCAGAGCGGAATTTACCAGTAAATTCCACAAACCAGCCCCATCAAGGGCACACATCCGTCGGCTTGTGAACAAATCTAAGCGTACCAGAAGTGTGTGTGATGAGACACTTCCTGGACGACCTCAAGTCTTGGCAGAAACAGTGCAGCAGTTTCAAATTGCCAGTGATATGTGTGCGAAGGCATTAATTCGACGCCTCAGCCGGGAATTGAACGTCCCTCGCAACACAGTGTGGAAGATTCTACGTTTCACTCTACGAAAACATCCGTATCACATTCAAGTTCTGCACCATCTTAAGGACGAGGATTTCGCCTGTCGTTGGACAATGTGTTATGACCTCCTGGAATGTGAAGAGAATGAGAATTTAATGGACAACATTTTATTCTCCGATGAAGCCACTTTCCACGTTTGTGGGAAAGTGCACAGACACAACAGCCGAATATGGGCATATGAAGAACCACATGAGGTATCGGAGTGGGAACGTGATAACACCGAAAGTTAATGTTTGGTTGGGTATGACAAACGCAAAACTTTATGGCCCATTTTTCTTTGCCGAAAGGTCAATAACAGGTAACATCTACCTCAACATGTTAGAACTGTTCCTTAAACTTCAGCTTCAAGAAGATGGCCTAATGGATACAGTTGTGTTTCAGCAAGATGGGGCGCCTCCACATTTTGCAAACATCGGCCGTGATTACCTGAACAGAACCTTTCCAGGGAGATGGAAAGCTGTGGGCTTCCCGTTCACCGGACCTTACTCCTTTAGACCTTTTTGCATGGGGGTACATCAAATCTAAAGTGTACACTACCAAAATGAATGGTCTGCCTGAGTTACGGAATCGTATCAGGGAAGCAACAGCTCGAATTACGGTTGACATGTTACAGTCTACATTTCGTTCCACTACTGAAAGATGGCGTATGAGTGTTGAGCTAGATGGAGGTCATGTAGAAGGGCACTAGAATATGTGTAACACTTCAAAATAATATTGATTCTTCCTTCATTGAAATGGATAGTGACTTTAGAGACATTCTGTATTTGGTTAATTCTGCTGACAAATTAACAACGTCCTTAATCGCTAAGGTTGGGCAGCTTTCACACAACTTGCCAAAGACGTTCAATATAATTTGTTTTTCAATACTTTTTAACGGTTTCCCTCTGAGATGTTTTACATATTGCACAGTAGTAGTCATGTTTTAAACTGATTCCTTCACTTCCTTCTCTTTTAAACTGTGCAAGCGTAGCATGCACTCTAATTAATATATACAAATTACACATACACACACACACACACACATATATATATATATATACCAAATAAAATACTAATTAATTACTGTTTTACTGTAGAATTTGCTTATATATGTTGCATTAGATGTAAAGTCTTTAAAAAGTCTTTAAATATTGTTCATCTGCAAAGTTACAGGACTAAACGCTAGTGATGTCACACACGTAAGCGTGCGTTTGTTTACATCGTACCATAAACTAAGGACGGCCCCGTAACAGGTAACTGTGAATATAAGCTTAAGCGATAGTCAGCTGACGGCTTAGTAATTCCTGTTTGCATGATCCGAGAGAGAAAAGAACAAAGGAATAACGGAATAACGGGTTTCAGTTTGGCAAAAGTGGATGTGTTGCACTCACATGCTTTCTGTATCCACTGCTATGCGAACAATAACAGGAAATACTTAATAAATTATTAATTCCACAAAAAATAAGGAATTGTGAACTCAACGAGCCCTACATTTTTATAAAATTAGATTTTATCCTTACGCTGACTAGTTTTTAAAAAGTCATTTAGAAGAGGACTTAAGAGGCTACTCCTAGTGAATTAAAGATACATTTCACATGTGAACAAAATATTTTAAACAAATGGCAATTTGATAAAAACCGTTAGCCATCTTTTAGAAAATAAAATAAATACCAAGTTTGATGTTTCCTCGATTTTTTAAAATTATGTATTCTGTTTACAGACAGACGGATGAGCGCGCGAAATGTTCAATAAATACAGAACTTGATTTTTTAATTCAGCATCTTTCAAAGATACGCAACGAAAATTTAAAATCTAAACCGCTTTGCGTAAACCGTCCTTTACATGAAATATTTTTCTAACTTTTCAATTTTCTCAAAACAGACCAAATATATTGATTGATATACTGTTCATTAAATATATTTGCAAGAAAAAATACATATTTTTCCTAAAGAGAAGTCCTCTTCTTTCGGAAGGAGCCTTAATTCCCTAAAACTGACAGACATTAAGAGATAATCAAAAACTCACGTGAAAAATTATGTGGGTACCTTTAAAACAAGGCATTTAGAGATTTATTATTGGTTTGAATTCTTCATACTTCGTTGTTTAAATAAAGTGCTGTAGCTATTCACTTACTTCTTGGAATGTCATGAAAGAGTATGACACTTCAAAGTCAGCATACAGCTACTCCATTTTGAACATCTATCGATTTGGTTTCTTTATCGGTCTTGTACTTACAGGGTAATGTATAATGGAACCATTTCTGGGAAAGGACTGTTTAAGTGAATATGGCATAAATAGAACAATATGCATTCTTAAATATAGATGGCAGAGGCTCTGCAACAATAATGGATCCTTTACAACCAACAGCGTCAGTACCATGGTATTCCCAACAAGATCAAAGTCCTTTCATCGCCATCATCTATTGATAATATGATTAAGTCCTTAAAAGACGCTGGATTATTTTCAAAACCTATGAGTTTAAATTTTAGTCTTTTATGTGTCTTTACAATCTACACTGCTGTTTAACAATAATACATGTAAATGTAATGTAATAACGTAAAACTTAATGTAAATATAATCTGTAACATGTAAAGCAAGAGTCGCGATAAGACGCACATGGTTAAAGCGACAGTGAATAAAATAATTAATAAGAAATAATGGATGGGGAACAAAAAGAACAACGTATATAAATATAATACAAAAGATATTTTAACAATAAAGCTGTAATCATTTAAATAAATGTGCAGTTTACTAACGCAGCAGCGAAGTACGAGGGAGTTCAATAAAGAATGGTCGTAATTTTTTACGGTCATAATTTTTTGCACTAACATTCAATCTTATTATATTCTGTTTGCTTAATGTGAAACAAACACGTAGTTTTATTGTTGGTACTTCTGGTTCCCCCTGTGAGAACCAGGCAAGATCAGGCATGTTCAGTATCGCCTACCGCTGCAATGAGGTAACATGCAGTTAAAGTTGATGGTAGAGGAAGATCCGGAGTATATTTCAAACGTAATCACTGCTGATGAAACTTTGCTACATCATTTTGATCCTGAGAGCAAACAGCAAAGCTCAGTGTGCAAATCTCCTTCATCACCAACCCCCCAAAAAGCAAAAGTGTTTGCATCTGCTGGGAAAGTTATGGTCATCTCATTCTTTGATATTCATGGAATGTTGTACCTGCACAGACATCAGTAACTGGACAATACTACAGGGATGTCCTGAAAGCATTGGAAGTCCATATCAGGCGCAAAAGACCATATTTCCGTCAAGGGCTGGATGCTGCACCACGATAATGCGCGGCCGCATATTGCCAATGTTGATGCTGAATATCTTGCAAAAATCAACCTGAAGTACATCCCTCACGCTCCCTATATATTTATATTTATATTTAGCCCCATGTGACTTATTTCTATTCCCTAACTTGAAGAAACGCCTTCATGGGAGGCATTATCCATCATCAGAAGCAGTGGTGAAGGCTGCGGAGGCAATTTTGAAGGACGTCTCAAAAATGGTTTGCAGCATGTCTTTGAAGACTGGCAGAAACGCTGGGATAAGTTCATCGCATTCAGGGGAGACTATTTTGAGAATGACCATCAAAATTTTGAGTATGAGTAAACGTACGTTGTCAAAAAAAAAAAAAAAAAAAAAAAATTGTGATCAATCTTTATTGAACAATCCTCGTACTAAGAGGAAAAAGGCAAGATAAAGGAATAGTAATAAATAAATTACCCGAATCTAGACTTACAAATGTGAAGTGTGTAGAAGCTCTTTAAAAAGCCTGCAAATAAGATTATAAATACCTCAAATGAGTTAATAATATAGAAATAAGGTAAACGGGTACATTGGAAGCACTTGCTGTTTTTAAAATGAAATAAGTAAGATAAAGAAAGTATTTGAAGTCATGTACATTACCTATAAATAGCATCTATTTGAGCTGCTTAAAAGAAATCTGCATTAGTTCTCAAAATTCAAAGTACGATATTATAAGAAATTTACTTCCACCCTTAATATTGCGTATTCTGCAACTTATATTCACTGAATACGTACGAGGGTGGGTCAAAAAGTAATGCCTCCTATTTGTTTATCCCTTTTAATTACAAAGAAAATTAAATCCAATTTACATAGCTTGAAAACTACAACATTGACGATTAATTTGTCACAATTCAATATAATCTCCGTCCTTTTACACAGTTTTGGTCCACCTTTTAAGCAGGGCATATATTCCAGTGTGGTAAAACACACGGTCTTGCTTCCTAAGTCATTGACGCACGGACGTTTTCACAGCCTCCTCATCTTCAAAATGAACGCCACGATGAGCTTCCTTTAGTGGCCCGGACAGATGGAAGTCTGATGGTGCCAGGTGAGGGCTGTATGGGGGGTGAGGTAAGACTTGCCACCCCAATTTCTCAATTTCTGCAGTGGTGTAACGGCTGGTGTGTGGTCGTGCATTGTCATACAAAATAAGAACATCCGCCATAGTTTTTGTTGGGCGAACTTGGCGAAGACGTGCTTTCAGCTTTTTGAGAGTTCTGACGTATTGGAAAGAATTTATTGTGCATGCGTGTTCCAAAAAATCAATCACAAGCACACCCTCTGCATCCCAAAACACTGTCGCCATAACTTTCCCTGCCGACCGCTGAGTTTTGAATTTTTTTTCTTCGGTGATGTTGTGCGATGCCATTCCATTGTCTGCCTCTTTGATTCAGGTTCAAGAAAATGAACCCACGTTTCGTCTGCAGTAACAATTTTTTCCAGAAATTCCTCTCCCTCCAAATTGAAGCGCTGCAAGTGTTCGGGGGTTATTGTTTTCCTTATTTCTTTGTTTTGGGCGGTTAACATTCTTGGTACCCAACATGAACAAACTTTTGTGTAACCCAGTTGTTGAATATTCGTCATCACACTGCCTTTACTGAGGGAGCAAATGCGACACAGTTCACCTGTTGTCACCCGGCGATCACCACGAATGATGTGATAGACTCGCTGAATGTTGCATGGAGTCACTGCAGTCACCGGCCTGCCGCTTCGCTTTTCATCTGCCAATGGTGTGTGCCCTTCAGCTTCATTACAAGGACTAACCCATCGTCTAACGGTGCTGACATCCACCGTTGCATCACCATACACATTTTTTAGCCTTTCGTGAATGCGAATTGGCGTTTCACCTTCCGCAGTCAAAAATTCAATCACAGAACGCTGTCTAGTACGAAAGTCGATGTCAGCCATTTTGCAAGAGAATGCAGTGCTGCCACCTGTTGACTTAGGAAGTTACTACTGCAGGGGATTGGAGAAGAAGGTTTGAGAAATTGCGACAAATTCAGTTTTCACATAACGTAATTATTTAATGGGGGGGGGGGGGAATAGGAGGCATTACTTTTTGACTCACCCACGTATATAGAAATTGAATCGTGAAGCTTGCATTTAATATAATTAATAATAATTACAAATATATAACTTATATACACCAAATACGTGAATCTGAATAAAGTAAAATTCACCTTTTAATTAATATTACTATATTTACTCAACACAATGTATGCCACTTTCTAAAACTGGCCGAGCCAATGAACCCTGTTTAAAACACAATAAGCAAGATCCTAAATGAGCCATTAGAGTAACTCACCATTAGCAGGGTCATCAACGCAATACGGTATCACCAGTTAAATCAAAGTACGGAATTGCTGCCCATCAGATCAAACGGCGAGTAATGTATCAGACACCTAGAGCTACTTCAACAACGAGCAAGAGCTTTATTCTACATATTCGGGAATGCTAGTTGTAGGTTAGTTGTACAAGGAGGAAGTAGATGGAGTTTAACTCCTCGATTCAGTTGTGTTGTTCATTACGCTATCAAGTTTAGGATCACTTTGGCTCCACGAGACTCGCGTTCAGGAGGTTCCAGGTTCGACTACTAGCGATCATACTGACTTTAGGTTCTTAGTCATTAGGCAAATACTGCTACGGTTTCTCATCAGCGATTTCCTTTCCTTCATTCCCTTTAATTCCGTTTTCTTATCAATTTTAAAGAGTGATTCTAGGTTTCGTGGCGCATGGCAATTGGCTTCATGCTTGGTCATAGGAATAAATGCTCCCATGGTCACTAAAGGGTTGCCTTGTCTACGGGTCGCTCACTCTTCACCCACTCTAGGAAGCTCCAAAAGTGACACTGGTCTTCGAAGTTGGAACTATTATTATGTGTTTCAAATGGGAAGGTGTTTGTACTTGAGCGCTACTAGATGAGCAACCAATCGGAGTCCTGCGCTGTTGTATTGCATTCCCGCTAAGTGATGTGTGAGGAGCGCCAACAGATTCAATCTGTAATAACTACTTTTCGCGCTAAGACAACAATTCAGATTTTGGCAAAACTGATCCACGTGGAAGGTAGGGAGTAATGTATCTAACATAACCATGAAACCCCCATATTTCTAGCTCAAATAGTTTTTCTAATACAAATAAACAAACCACTATTACCTGTATTATAACAATAAATGGCGACGTAAGCACTGTATGAATATCATCATTAGTTAGCATGTATGCGTGCACGTATATTTGTAATTACTCAGAACTGGAACGTAAATGTTTGACATGACGTGATAAAAGAATTACTTTGAATAAGCCAATTCGAGCGAGACGAAACAACAAATTTTCTGCTGCCCTGGTAGAACGTGTCCGGTCATATCTTTATTTCTGAATGGTTCGTAATCTCTATTTACTCTGGAGAGTTCAAAGTGGTTGGTGTGTATGTATGTACATATTATTTTAATTACTCAGAACTGAAATTTAAACTACTGACATGACGTGATAAAATAATTATTATAATATGAATTGGTCAAGGTGTTAAATTCGAGAAATAGCAAACACTTCATTTCCTGTTAGCCTGTGGAATGCTGTATGCTTATGTTTATGAATGAATGCTGGATAAGAAGTGTTTATTTACTCTGGAGAGTTCAGATCAATATCATTCAGGTGTTCTTTACACAACAGTAGAATAAGAGTTAAATAGTGCAATGGCTTCTTGCGGTGAATTTAGTGGCGAGTCAAAAAGGCGAAGTCAGGCTCGAAGTATTATTTTTATGGCGTACACGTTCTTCAAAAATTTTTCGTAAACAGAAACTAAAAATGAGTTATTGCAAAGGTTACTTCCATTTAAAGGCACAGAAAAAGTGTATCAGATGGATCAACTTGCAATTGAAAGGGGACACGAGGTAATACGCCTCCCACCTTACCATTGCCAATATAATCCTATTGAGTTGGTGTGGGCTCAAATAAAAATGGAGATTGCAATCAGAAATAATAACTTTAAACTGACGGACGTTAAACGACTTGTTCACGAAGAAATTGACAGGGGAAAACTGCGTGAGGCATCCAGAAAACCTTCAAGAAGACGATTTTAATAAAGTAATAGCACATGACGAGAATTTGGAACCCTTTATCATAAATTTGCAAGACTCAGACGATGAAGACAGTGACAATGACGAATTGTCTCTTAACGGAAGTGACATTGACAGTGATATAATGAGCCACTGGCAGTTCCATTGGAATACAAAAACAGATAATTCATATACTATAATTATAGTTATGGTATTTTAAAATATACACAATTTGCGAAAATGCTTTTCCCAATTTTTATTTTGGTAACTGCATAATTTTAAAAGTTTGTAAAATATAATTTGCTTACCCTTACGTCTGCGCCAACCTGACCACCATGTATGAGTGTGCGAGAGAGAGGGGGGGGGGGGGGGGAAATATAAAGGGAGTGGGGTAACAAGCTGGCAACGCTTAGAGTGATATGGCATCTGATCAGCTGGACTCCCGAACTCTTCCCATTTGAAACACATAATAGTTCACTTCCGTGCAACTACATTTGCAAGAGTCTTCCTAACAGTTCCGGCTTAGAGTTATTTGATTTCGGTTTATTAAAACGCTAAACTGCTATGTATTTTCATGAGTACAATACATTTGATAAAACTACAAATTAAGGAACAAAAACCAAACAAACAAAAAACGAAAAAGCACTATTAAACATGCCGCTGTGCAACGCTTTCTGTGGGATAATTTTATAATCGTTTAGTGTTAACTCAGTTAACCCTAAAGTGTGTGTATTTTTTCAGCATAGTCCTTATCGATCCCAGAAGAAAGCCTATTATTTTTATTCTCGTATATTCTTAAACATGAATACGTTCCCAATGTTTCTTTAAAAGCAAAAGTATTAATTTTGGCTATTACATAACATGAAAATGGCGCAAAAGCAGTTAATTAGGTGTGAACCGTTCCAGTTCAAGTGTACCAGCACATAAATTATGTTGATATGTTGAGGCTTTCACCTTTTAACACTAAAAGTAGTCAACTGTAAACAGAAATCATTATCACTCAGAAATCACCGTAAACGTTTACAATGGGAACCAACTTTCACTCATAATTGCTCTATAGACAAATGACTGTGGAGGCACCACATTTGTTTGTAGGCATTAGTTGTGTTCAAAACAGCAATAAGTCCAGGAAATATATTTATAATATCATAGTAATGATAGCAGAAGGCTCTTCAACACATCCTTTCTCATTCCTTCTATCTTTTAACTGCTTTTCCTGATTAACGCACAGGATTGCATTTCTTGCTTATAATATATGTTTTCATTATCGTTGTTACCGTTTTCTACATCAATTTCATTATATGATTGTAATGGTTGCATATAATCTGAAACTTCAGTTTCATTGTTAACCATTTATTCATTAAATTTCATTATAATGCACTACAGAATGCTTTGTTCATAGTCTGTCATGTTCGATAATTAACCTATCATTCTTATTTTGCACTAGAAAGTTTGCTCAAAAACCATTTTAATTTACACGTCACTCACCATTGAAAACGTGCAACAGTGCAACTTGTATTTCTAGATCTATAGTGGACTACATATGAAGATCACAGTAGCCCACTGTAACCTGTTTAAACAAAATTAATGCACAAGAGAGATGGTTAAAAAGCTTTTGGAAGCGTTGAAGCAATATGAAAACATAGGATAATAATGCAATAGTTGCTCCAAAATACAGATTACGTACGTTAGGATAAAATTCACAGTTAAAACTAAAACATTAATACTATTACGTAATTAACAAATTTTGAGCCCAGTTTTGTAAAAATAGTGCTCAGGTGTGCTTTGTTTGGTACTTTTCTAGGCAACGTATAACATTAGACTGTAGTTGAAGTATTTGTCTTTGAAGATGTAAAACTGACATCTTTTCCATTTCGAGTCAGCAAATCTCATCAAGCCAGTGTCTGGTCCAGCAATGATCTGAAGGGTCTGCAGGAAATTGTCACATGCAGCCTGCGAAAAATTGTGGTTGAATGACTATACACATTCCTACTATCTGCTAATATAGGCAAGCAAGGAAACAGATCTTTAAGATAAAATAAATTATAAGATAGAGAAATTGGCATCCTGGTTTGAGGCAAATAGAATGCTACTAAATACAGATAAAACTGTTGCTGTAAATTTTCATTTAAGTCGTCATAGAAATATGGTAAAGTCACAAATAAAGTTTGATAGTGAGATAGTAAAGTACTAAGATCAAACTAAATTCTTGGGGATAGTTATAACAGAAGACCTAAAATGGGGGGTCATATAAATATGCTATGCAGAAAAATAAGTGTGGAATGCTACATATTGAGTACACTGAAAAGGGTACCTAATAGGGAAGTGGGTAGAAATGCATACTTTGCATATATCCAGTCACATAAAGTATGGAATAAGGTTCTGGGAGGCTTCAACGGAATCAGTAAAAGTATTTAGGTTGCAAAAGAGGGCTTTAAGAATAATGGCTGGTGAATCGAGCAGAGCATCATGCAGGGAATTATTAAAAAAATTAAGGGTCATGACTACAGCAAGTATGTACATATTAGAAGTCATCAACCATATAAGAGAAATAAGGCATCAGCTACCAAACAAAAGAGAGATCTTTTTCATAATACAACGCAGAAAGGAAATTTACATGTACAATATTGCATAACAAACCTAGCTAAATCTAGTGCTCATCATAATGGCATTAAATTGTTCAACAGACTACCCCGTAATATATGTAAGAAAAAGCTCAAAGCATATTTAGTAGAAAATTCATTTTATTCAGTTATGGAATATGTAAATAGATAATAGTCGGCCAAGATAGGAATGCACTTGAAGGAGAGCAACACTGTTTTGTTTATTACATGAAGCTTCGAGAACTGCGCGGAGCGAGGGGAAGCGAGGGGAAGGCGATACTGGCAATGTAGAGTCGCACAGCGGAACTTCGTTTTACGGCGCCGTAGAATCCCATGGGTGCAAACGGCGCAGTATCTCGGAGTGACGCTGGACCGTAAGTTAACTTACGTTCCGCACGTCAAGGGCAAGGTCCAACTGGCGCATGTCGCACTCCGGAGCCTATACCCTATTTTCAGATCAACAATGCCCATCCGACTCAAACTCCAGCTGTATCGGGCGATCATTCCGCCTATGATTCTGTACGGCTGTGAGATCTGGGGAACAGTGGCTAATACCACTTTCGTCAGGCTCCAGACGCTGCAGAACAAGGCACTTCGCATCGTTTACGATACAGACTGGAAATTCCCTGCTCATATCCTACATGAGCACTCCCAGATCCCGTACATTGTCGATGTCATTCGAGAGAGGGCACGATCAATATACGACAAAATCCAAATTCACCCCAACCCTTTAGTGAACTCCCTGGGAAGGTACGACCAGAGAGATCAAAGACGCTTGCCGTCCTTCAGACTACCGAGAGGCGTCTTGGGGCCCCTTGGTTAACCCAAGAAAAACCCCAGATGTCTCTGGGACCAATTTTTACGCCTGATGGATCAAGTGCTACACAAGCCGTAACCAAAACGGAGCAAAAAATTAAATCGTGTCTCCCAAAACGGTGGAACGAGTAAGTGCAGCTGCTCACGAGAAAAGGTGCATCCCATTTATCTTAATACTTTCCTAAATGTTTCTTTGCCACTCTGAAAATTTATTTCTTCTTTAGCAAAATTCGGTAGTTTTTTCAAAGTAGGAATTTCCTTTTTCCGTCCACAATACTCCAAAAAGTTTCTACCCACAACGCACTTATCAAAATCATCAAGAGATATGATTTTGCGCGATTTTCGATTTTTCCTTGCAGTTGTAACCTTAACCCCAGTTGCTGAAACATTTTCATATGGTGGCCGACTAGTAGTTCTGTATAAAGTAGTTAATTAAGACTGTGTGTGTGCGTGCGTGCGTGCGTGCGTGCGCGCGCGCGCGCGCGTGTGTGTGTGTGTGTGTGTAAGTGTGACTGTGTGTGAATGCATTCTTAATTGTATTGTTTTAGTGTAAAATGAATTGTGTTTCTATTGTACAATGTTGATGATTCCATATCATGTAAACATGATCTTAAGGATAAAATAAATGAATATAAATACTCTTGCACAGTAAACATTAGCAATAGGGAAGAAAACTGTACAAACTCCATAGAAAACTCGGGATTTTGATCTGTAATGAACTGTAATATCGTTAATTTTGTGGTAAACGGTGTAAGCTGCCTTCCAGTCTAATGTGTCCACCATAGTGTCCACAGGCTAAAATACTTAATTTTCCGTTTACTTTTAGTACAATCCATCCTTCATTTTATTAAAATTTTTTCTCGGTGCCTGTAAAACTCGCTGGTCACACCTATAGCATTTATCGATTTTCAAGTGGAACACGAAACAAGCTCCCTTTTTATATATATTTTTTATTTGTTCCATTTATACCCCGCCATTAACTGCTATGGTCATATCGGCGGCCGTTCTCCTTTGGAACATACCGAAGGTGTTAACTCGTATTCGTTAGATTTAATCATTAGATCACGCACACATTCACACTCTCATACTTCCGGACTCTGGGGAAGATGGGGAATTATCCTGGTTGGAAAAAGGTCCCCATCCCCACGGCCGGGAATCGAACCCGGGACCCCTAGCACGGCAGGCAGGTGCTCTACCGACTGAGCTACGGGGCCAGCACCTTTTTATATTTATCTCACGAGTTTAATTGCATTAGATTGGTGCATAAGTTCGTAGCGCTTTTGTTTTGTGTGTTAATTCTCCTGTTACAATGCGTTTATTTATCGATTGCCAGTTTTTTATTTGAATTTCAACTGTTGCGCAGTCGATATACATATCACGGTTTGTCATTTGATAGCGATTTTATTTATTTATTATTTTTTTGTAATTTACGTCCTTCAATTAAGTCATATCGGACGATGAGTGGAATGGATGAAATTATGCTCAAATGAGCCCAGGGTCCATAGAGCTTAGTTACCCGACATTCGTCTTTCAGGATGATGGAAACCCCAGGAAAAAGTCGTATCCAGGTAACTCACCCTGACCGAGATTCGAACTCAGGACCTCTTGAACGTGAGGCAGACACGCTACCATCCACGCTACCGAGTCGGGCATAGTGAGTTTAGCTGTGGACGCTAGAAATTGGACGGACAAGCAGACAAAGGGGAATATTACTGACACATTCTTCTCTTTGAATTCAAAGAGGGGCTAAAGCAGAGTAGGTATCCAGAAACATTGGCACGTTGTATAGGGACAACTCCATCGGCGAGAGCACTGCAAGAAAATGGTTTTCTCGTTTTAAGGAGAGTCATTTTGACATTAGTCACTCTCGTTTAGAACGGCATACAGGATTTGTTAAAGAGCGTCTAAACGCACTAATCCACGATAATCCTCGTCAGCGTACTCGAGAACTGTCACATATGATGAACTGTGGCCATTCCACCATAGTGCGACATTTGTATTCAATGGGCAGGGTCCAAAAACAGATGTATGGGCACCACATGCTCTAACCAAAAACCACAAAACTCAACGTGTGGTCATATGTGTATCTCTGCTTGCTCGTTGTCATTTGTCTCGTGTACAGCATTTAGCCTTCCTAACCAGGATCGTTACTGGTGACGAGAAATGGTGTCTATGTTAACCGAAGGAGAAGAAAGGAATTGTCGAGCCAAAACAAAAGAGCAACTCCCGGTAAATATATCAGCGCCTATCCATAACGTGAATCTAAGGAAGACGAATCAACAGGAGGCATCGATGAAATTTCGTCAAAAATGGCAAAAAACGAAATTTTCCGTTTTTTGCGTTAAAATCATGTTTAAATGTTGTAGTTTCAGAATCTGCCGTCAGTTAGGCCCTAGCTCCATTTAAAGAGCCGCTACGTCATTATTTAAATGCCCATGTGCGGGTGGGCGTGGCCATTTATATTCCTTTTGATAGTGTGTCACAAAGAAATTGACGGAATTCTCACGTTTAAACTATGCGATTTCAATCCATACACTGTGGTAATGTGCAGAGACCTTTGGATGTTTGTGGAATGTACTGAACCTGTCTTCTACCATTTTTATATATTATTTCCCACTCACTACTTTTGAAAGTAAACAAACATTTCCACTGACAAGTAGTGTTTGTGAAATATGGTTTACATGCAAGTGAAAGCTCTGGATAGCAGCTTACATTAAATTACTATTGTTAAGAATGGGAATAAAGCCATTAACATTATATTGCTTTCTTGGTGCAACAGTAGGCATATGTTTCATACCGGATTGGGTTAGGAGTACAGTGGCTATTTCGAAGCAAAATATAATAAAACTTTAAGGTTTTCTAGCCATAATAGTAAGTAATGATACTAGAATGCTCTGGTTGAAGTAAATGTTAAGTTAAAACATATTGTAGCCCAAGAGATAACAGTGGTTCTAGCAGGTCACCTTTTGATGTAAATAGAAGAATGTTTGATGTATTTCTGGGCATTAGTAAGGGTCATATTTCCATGCAGAAGTTTTATATGACCATAGGTATCAATTGCATGAACTATTCTACTTAAAAGTTCCATCTCATAGACAAAAATAAAGAGATTAGTTTGTACTACTCTACTGGAGAGTTGCATCAAAGAAGAAGCACAGAATGCTAAAGAAAGTTTCCATGGAGTAAATGTCACAAAGAAGTTTTTGTATTCAGAAAGAAATTGTAAATTGCAGTGATTGCAGCTGTTATTGAATTTAATATGGGTTATAAAGATAGACTAAATGTTAAGGGAAAAGTTGCAGCAAGCAAAGTAAGTCCTGTTAGCAAGAAAATCAGCAATATAGGTGAAAGCTAAACAAAGGGCTCGAAGTTCATTGAGCAAATATAAATCTGCCAAGAAGCAGTTAAAAGTGACTAAATTAAAAGCTTTTTCTTCATGTCCAACTTTTAGCGCTTTTAATACTCCTTATAATCCAGACACTAAAGTTTTCCATGAATTTCTTTAAGTTTGCATATATGTATATTCATAGATAAGTTTTCAATAAAAATTGGTATCATTATCACTGTATATAAAAAAATTTAATAATGATTGATATTGAAATAAGAAAATTGAGAAAAAGTCAAGAAAATGCTATCATATTCCTCAAAATTTCTCCTCCAGGGCCTTTAGACATGAGCAAATGAGTATATACATATACAGTTTTGTAACTATTATTTAAAGGAACCTGAATCCAAAGTTCCAATCATTTATAACAAAAATTTTAGGGAATGTAATGTTTCCCAATGTAAAGAAATTGCAGCAGAAAATTAAACTATCTTATTTTTTTTTGTTTTTTTTTTTTTTTTGTTTTGGTAAAAACTATTGTAGACACAAAAATTATAAAAAAAGAGCCAAAGGTAACCAAATTAAAGAGAAAGAAGTTAATAAGATAGCTGTATGGCCTGCATAAGTTGCATGGAGTTTTAAAAGTAAAGAAAGTAGTGTAATTTCTATCTTAATCTTTAAATTCATTTTTCTCCACTTTCAATTTTTTAACATTTTTGTATCTTCAAAATGCCCCAACTTCTGCATTTCTCAACGAATTTATATTAAACTTTGCATGCGTATTCCTAAATAAATGTTTAATAAAACTTAGTATTTTTGTTGATTTAAATTGAATAGTTTATTTATTATTGAATTTTAAATTTCAAAATTGCAAAAAAATTAAGAAAAATTTAATATTTTCACACATAAATTTTTTTCTCCAAAAATACTTGATACACACTTTAAAAGCATAGCAACTTTTGTAACTGATGTACAGAGAAACCTGAATCTAAAATTTAAGGTTTCTAAAAGATAAACTGTATGACCTGGGACTATTTATATAACATACAAAATTATACTATAATAAGCACTAAATATTTTTTGAAAAAACTATTTAAGATAGAAAGATGAATTTTGAAAGCTTAACTAAATTCCCTGTACCCCACCTAATGACAAAATGGCAAGCAGTTCTGATGTAAACTCTGCCCTTAATATGTGTGTTATGTGAAGAAGAATATATTATTGAATTAATTACAGATTAACAATGTGTTTTATGTGTTCAATGAAGTCATTGGGTTAAAACTTTAATAAAACTGCTACGGGCTTCTGCACCAAGTAGTAGTTCAACTCCTGAACGGGAGTCCGCATTTCACGTCCTAGCCTCCCTGACGTTTTATCCAGGTTTTGTCAGTCTTCGTAACTGTCAAGCACCTCAAACTTAGTCATGCATTGTTTCCTTCCTAAATGTCTTCTCCAAATTATTTTATTTCATTTATCAATTGATCATTAACCACTATATGTGGTGCCGTATGCAGTACAAACTGCGTTAAACACTATACCAAAACACAGGGATGAGAATTTGGAAAGAAAGGGTCATAGTAATTATAAAGGCATAGATTCTGCTTCTATAGACATTTATTTGTTACTACTTTGTATGGGCGGTGCAATTATTAAAAGTAAATTAAATAGCCTAAGCGCAATAACAAGTTAACCGTGAATTTACCAAGAATTAAAATAAAATACAAAAGAAAATTTAGGTCACCTAACGAGGCTTATATTTATAGCATACCCAGTGGCATTCAATAAATCAACAGTCTGTGTATATGTAAATAAGTGGATTAATAATTACAAGTCTGGTGTTCGGGAAGGAGATAAATATCCGCTGGCGTCTGACGTATCACGCGATTGTGTGCCAGTTCTGAATGCTTTCTATAGCATATAATCCCAAAGATGACAACTCTTTAACCCATACACTTCGTTGTACCTTTACTGATGACCATGACCGAGGTCCTGAGCATGGCACGAAGGAGATTGGGCGTACAATGTTTTGGAATTTCCGTGTAGTTCTTTTATTGCTGGGAGCCATTGAGTCCGTGTAGTCTCCGTGCGCGTTCGCGTAAAGAGTCATTAAAGTTGCCTGCCTGGGCTTGAATATGCTGCTCAAAGATGCTCCGGAGCTGTTGGTTGAGGTCTAGGTGCTGGTCGAGTTTGGCGCCTGTATGCGAGTGACTCTCCAACAAGCGTGAGAGCTTGCGCTTCACAGAGGATGACTGGTCACTGCTGTTGAGTTGATGAAGCTGTTGTTGGAGAAGGTGTAGTTGAGTCTGGATGTCAGTTGTGTTGTCGGCAAAGCGCTGGGCGATTGCTGTTAACTTCGTGAGTTGTTCGGTCTGTTCTGCGATACTTGTGGTGATTGTTTCTTCTAGTTGACCTAGGCCTGGAGCAATGTAGAGCTCCTCGGAGTGGAGGTGATGGATGTCCTATCTGGAGGACTGTAAGTCTGCGATGGCGTTCTCAAGCGAGGCAAGACGGGCTCCAATGGTCTGTATCTCTCTCTCCGAAGATCCTGCATGGCTTCCCTCAGGCATTCTTCGGGAAAGAAGGCAGCTGCTGTTACGGTAGATGGTAAGCGTGGAGCTTCTTCCTCCCTGGTCGCTGGAGTGCTGCGAAGCGGTCTAACTACTGAGCCACGGCGCGGCCTTGGAAAACGTCAAGGAGCGCCGTCCCGCCACACTCGGCATAGAGCTCATCTGCTGTTTGAAAGTGGTCGCATGTGATAATTCCCAGGCTTCAGATTTGGGCGTTGCAGTTCTACTCCGCAGTAGATTTTTGGTGCACATAGTTTATATGCAACAGACATTATAGCATCAAATTTTCAAGTGCTTAGCGGTTTGAATACAGTGATACTTCTTTTGTAAGTTTTTCACTGCAACGGCACGTGTTGTCACACTAGTTCACAAATTTTTGCAGATCATGCGTCTTGCTATGGCGTTCAGCTTTATTGGGTGCAGGTGAAAATTAGTGGTTCACAAAGGGATTTATAAATTCATATCATTTTTCATGAAAAGAAACAAAAACCGATATCACCGAGCGGGATGAATCACGCGGTTTCGTCTGTGGCACGCATTAGGGAGGCGTGTGTTCGATTCTCATGGCCGACCTGTCTAGCTCATGGTTTTTTTGGGGTTTCCGTGCCGTTAGGTGAATGCTGGGTAGGTTAATTACATCCCAAGAATTTCCTGTCCCTCCATTTCATCTCCATGATCATTTTATATCATCTGGTGGTCTGTTTCAGGGTAGAAGTGTCGGCGGGTGTTTCGGCGGTGCATGGCGGGATGATATGCTCTGAGGAAAACTACTTCCTCCTCCGGTAGCTGGTTGCCAGTCTCCGCTCCTCTTTTGGGACGGTTTCGGAACCGCCAGCCAGGACATTTGGGGCTCGGATCGCCTGCCTTGGTGCCATTAGGGCTCGGCTGCTGGGCTCGTTGCCGTCCTGATATGGGGGAGCGAGTTCGTTGTCCTAGTCTGTCGGGGAAAGTCTCTATCCAAGTAAACCTTAGTGACCCTGCCCTCTGTGCTGTCGTGACTCCTTGGGTCGGCGGTCCTGTCTGCTTCGCTTCATCCTTCCTCCCGGTGGTGCCCCACTTGGGGGCATAGCAACAATGGGCCCAGCATGGTAGCCTACGTACCAAATCCCCTCCGTAATGAAATACCAATCCCAAATCAACATCTGTAGTTGTTGTTTTTTTTTTTCTCGAAGGTTGTTTATTCGGATCCCATTATTACAATTCTTACAATTCATTTCAAAGGACTGGCATTTTCTGATAATGTAAGAGTATCAGGAGCACTCCGCGGTTCATCTGTTTTCTCGACATTACCCGCCATTATACGAACAAAGCAGTCTCTGTTCAGATCGGATTGAGGCCGAGTGTTTTCCGCTGTTATCTGTGAGCTTCCTTTTGCTTCGTAACTGGTATTTCTGTCAGTACACATTTTACACGCATTTCCGGTCGTTTATTGCAACAAAGCTCTTTCACATGGAACATGAGAATCTTGTGCCATGGCAGCTGCTAGGAAAATACGTCACAATCCATATTTGCTCTCTTGTGTGGAATATGTATTCCAAATGAAAATATATTTGTGTCTTGCGCGTGCTTTTACATTACGTTATCTTAGGACAAGTAAGGCATGATACTACAGGTCTTCCCTTTTATGTTTAAACAAATTATTTTTTTGGAAATAGAGTACACACAAACGGAACTCGTATGCTCTGTTATTAGATTTGAACATGTTTTTGAACTTTTATGTAATACTTGTTACGAATTAACGTTTCAAATCTCGGACTAATTCTAAACATGAGGATGAATAAGATCATTATTATGTAATGCTTCATTAAATTTTATCGCACATACAAAACAAAAAATACAAGTTTAGACCTTTCTATTTTATTTAATATTCTTTTATTTGTATTTTCATTACCAGTTTGATAATGTTTGATACTGGTCATAACTTTAATCTTCGTCCCAATGTCCCTATGGAGAACTCTTATATAGGGTCGTTAAAAATTTGGTAATACAAATGTTTAATTTGAAACACAATCTGGACTTCCAACTTCCGGGAGTATACCGCATTTTCTGTGAATGTGGGACACCGTATATAGGACAAACCTGAAGGATCATTGCTACCAGAATAATCGAATATGAACGGAACATTCGTTTAATGCAACCTGAGAAGTGTGGGCTGGTAGAGCATTGTTTTGATAACGACCATAGAGCCAATTTTCAGGAGACGACCATCTTGGCAAAATGCAATAGTTAATGGGAGCGGAGAATTAAGGAGGCTTTGGTGATTTTCTCTGAAAGGAGCACGCTTAATCATGATGCTGGATTTCAGTTGAGCTCCTCTTGGAAACCGGCCTTAAAATGAAAATCCGTCGAATTAAGAAGCAAATATCAATACAGCTTGATAATGAAGTTAAGTAGTTACGTTATTTTGACACAATTTTCTATACTCACGACATCTCCTGACCTGGCATTTAATTTACTAAGAAACAGTCTTTTGTTCAGTAATGCGAATTTTGATAGTGTTTGTCTTTGTTTGTAGTTGAGTTATATCCAGTATTTCATTTGTGGTTATAACATTTTATAAATACCCTGATGATGGGAGAGATGTACACTTCCGAAACGTTGATGTCTAATCATCTTTTCACCTGGCTGGCTGTCCGAGAAGAAAGTGAGCGCATTTGGTAATCGTTTTGAGGGCTCCCTCTACTGCACAAGACAAGAGAGAGTCCCAGAGAAAATTGTGTCGTCCTTAAATACATAATAGTAGATGCTGGAAATGTTGAGCTTCTGCTCTCAAACATATCCTATAAAAATATTCTTGCTTAATCGTCTAAGCTTAATAGCAACATTTCTTGTGCTTTCGTCTATATCACTAAGCTCATAGAGTACCTGTGTGTGTGTTTGTGTGTGTGTGTGTGGGTTTTTTTGTTTTTACCTGGCATGCCCCATTCCTTAGGAATACTACATGCCTTATTTTATTTACATTATATACAACTTTTACAATAATTTTAAAATGATTTTACGAGTACATATCTTGCATTTGTATTGAAATGTTTCCTACAATATTCTACAATATCCTTATTAAAATAGTTGCAATTAGCAGTTTTATTGGATTTTTATGCTTCCATTGCCTACTCTATATCTGTGAAGTTTATTGATTTAAAAAATTTGACGAAACATGTTAGATGTGTGTTAATAAGTTCCTCTTTGGTAATGAGCTACGCGCATTGTCTGTTTTTTTATTTTCCTGATCATTTCGGTTCTTTGTTTGTTTATGATTGGACATCGGAATATTATGTGGTCTACTGTTTGGTCCTCTTCTTGACATTTGCATACTGGGCTATCTAGTAAAGCAAATCGATGGCGGTATGAACGGAGCTTTGCATGTCCTGTGACAATTGCTGTAAACTCTTGGCAAATGGGCAGTTCTTGTTTTAGTCTATTTCTCACTGATGGGAAGAATTCTTTGGTGATGGCTCCTTTCCTTGATGCTGTCCATTGTAGTTGCCATGCGTTCAGTCCAGTGTCTCTCTCCATGCTTATCAGGACTTCTTTAGGTGTTTTATTATATTGTATTTCACGATCTTCCCCAGCAGCCTCTTTTGCTAGTCTATCTACTATTTCATTGCCATATATGCCCGAGTGTGCCTTCACCCGTCCAAAATGCAGCATCCAGTCTGATGTTCTCAGGTCGAGGATTTTAGCTTTGATTGCCTCAGTAAGGTAATTGTGTTTCGAGTTCTTTTTAAGGAGATCCAGTGTTATTCTGCTATCAGTGAACAATGCAACTCGTTTATCAGCGTACCCTTCATTTTCTAGTTCCTTTAGTTTCTTCAGCGCCTCAGCGCGTGCGTGTGTCTGTGTGTGTGCGTGCGTGTGTGTTATGTACGCCATGCCTTAACAGATGCTATATCTACAATAATATACTCACATTGGCCATTCTTTGTTTCTGTTTCCTTCAGTGTTACCTAGGCGAGTCCTATAGAGAACTCATACCGACTGGGTGTAGTTAACGGTTTCACGTGAAAGTGGAGAGTTTACGAAGCAAAAATATAACTACAGTCCAGGAGAATGGGTCAGTTTTTATATTCTATATACTGTAGTTTCCACGGGGAAAACTTTTTTCTCTTTTCAGAAATGTTGTGTATTTAACAAAACTTAGATTTTGTGAGTATAAAATTAATTTTTGCTTCCAATATGGCCTCTGATCCTGGTTATTCTAATTAAAATTATAGTGTGGACACTTTGATTTTGGTTATTCTAAATATAAATAGTTCTTCTGCATCTACAAATAACGTATTTTATTCCAGATTTTGTAAATTTAATTTTCTAAGGATTGATAACAATCCGCGACTGCCATGAATCGTGGGCTCTCTATTTATTATTATTATTATTATTATTATTATTATTATTATTATTATTATTATTATTATTATTATTATTATTATTATTATTATTATTATTATTATTATTATTATTATTATTATTATTATTATTATTATTATTATTATTATTATTATTATTATTATTATTATTATTATTATTATTATTATTATTATTATTATTATTATTATTATTATTATTATTATTATTATTATTATTATTATTATTATTATTATTATTATTATTATTATTATTATTATTATTATTATTATTATTATTATTATTATTATTATTATTATTATTATTATTATTATTATTATTATTATTATTATTATTATTATTATTATTATTATTATTATTATTATTATTATTATTATTATTATTATTATTATTATTATTATTATTATTATTATTATTATTATTATTATTATTATTATTATTATTATTATTACCAGCAACTTTGTGAATAGAAAGGATCAGTTTGCAAGTTTGCAGCACTGCTACGAGGTTAATGAAACCCCTAGTACCGTTGCCCAAACACAAATAAACCATCTCATATGAAGAGGGAATACTGCAATCAAATCCTGACTTCATTAGTCGGTTGTGATTCAAGCACAGCTCTACGTTTGACACGTACAAAGCTCAAGAGAAACAGATTGACATTTCGGATTAACGACCACGTCCTACTTTACTGGCAGACATTATTGGCACAATTTCTGAACATGGTGTAGCATACATTATACGGCAGTAAAACTACCGGAGCATCATATGAGGTGCAGAATCTAGCTGTGCCATTTAACACCTTATATTCTAACAATGGCTTTTAATTTATCGCACGTAGAAGTTCTAAGTAAAATATATTTCAGTTACGGCTCCGCATACGATTACCAAAACTCAATTTGTTACAAATTAAAAGTAAAATATTTAAGAAATGTACGCAGCTTAAGGTTATAAATAACAGGGCATACATAAATCTCGCACAAAAACCAGATCTGTCACCTGAATAACAGAAAGTAAATACAAACCAACTTGGAAGCAAAATTTTATGGTGCACATAATCCAAAAGTTCTCACGATCTGGTAGTAACCAATAATTCATTACTTTTCATATTTCACTCCTTTTCCTCCCCCTTTCTGCGTTTCTGACTTCCTGGTATTCATATTTTTGCAACAATTGCTTGTCGTTCGGTGTTCACTCGTTTGATTTTGTGTCAAGCATTTGTTTTTCCATTAGTCTGGAAATTTTAATAACATTAAATTTTTACTAACACACAATATATAGTGCGATGCATATAAACCTGAACTAATCGAATAGGCCGTAATTTTTTAACTAATAATAGGACACACTTGCAACTTTGGGAAAATATAATACACAATTGGAGCATTACATTGCACTATTTACATCTCAGAGGAAACCTTGGATGTGTCCACCAGCATCTATACATGTTTGCACTCGTCTCACCATATTTTCTGAAGTTTTACGGAGATAATATCGAATTGAGAGAAGGTTATTTCCAGCAAGATGGAGCAACGTGTCATACATCTATGAAAATTGTAACCAGTTTCTTTGATAATCGAATAATCTCAAAAGGTCTGTGGCCCCCCAGATTCACTTACCTAACCTCACCGGATTTTTTTCTTGTGGGAGTATCAAAATAATGTAGTGTACAAGAATAGGCCACGGACAATTGATGTTCTTAAGGGATCCATTTGAACCGAAATAAGTAACACTGGCGAGGATACTCTCCGTAAAATTTCAGAGAATATGGTGAGAGGAGAGCAAACATGTATAAGATGCTGATGGAGGACACTTCCAGCATTTTCTGGCTTAGTTCAGGTTTATATGAATCGCACTGTATATACGCGTGTCAAAAGCACGTAGGGATGAGAAGTAAATGTGAACCATAGAAAAGCAAAGTAATTCATTTAAACCTAAACCATAGTTACTCCTTTAGGAGGTAATGCCATGTTTTGCCGATGGTTGAATGTGGAACACCAAGCAACCGTTTCAACCAAAAAAGTGAACATTTAGTTTAATTTAAATAACTTTTGCCTTCGTTATCCCTTTCTTTGAACTATAGTGAAGTTTGTAGTTATACAAGGTAAATTTTACCTGAAGAGTTTTACAGTAACAATTAAAAGTACTGACGTCACATAAATGTACCCCCTTGGTCTTCATGGTGGAAAGTATACACAAACCAATGCTGGAATATCTGCTGTGTTTTAAATTAGACACTTTGCATGCACCTATACACAAAAATCCAAAGATAGATCCGGTGATCTAGGAGACCACATGGTAGGTTGTCCTCTGTCTATACCTATCATCCACCACGGCGTCTGTTTATAATTAGCTTTCACTTAGATGAAAAGGTACGATACCCAATTGGCATAAACTGCACCCACTTGCGTTTAAATGATGACACAGTTTCTGACAAATTTGGACGATCATTCTACATAAAACAGAGATAACTCGCTCCATTTAGTCTTTGTGGTAGAACATTCAAATCATTTACACAGTTGCCAAGTATTCCTACTAAGACATTAAACAAGAAAATGTACTAATTGAGAATCCTATTCCTTAGAATTGAATATTTGTTCTAATTTGTTCCTACATATTTATAAAGCGTTGTCACTCACATCGATATATACTTATTCACTAAACTTTCGTGCACAATTTACATAGCATCCATGCTCAATAGAAACTTATACTTCTTTTATTTAAGAAATCTCAAGAAGTGAGAAAGGATAGTACTATGCATATTAAATAGCAGTAGTATTTTATTTTACCACAAAATTCATTATTGAATGTTTATTTTGCCTACACTTGTTCTACTGAGTTTCATATTGGAACTTCCTTAACAAAAAATAAAAAAATAAGAAATATCTGCGCGTGAATGTGAAAATTGAGTTATAGTCCAAACTAGCCAATATTTAGTAATTTATTTTCGCTTCTGGTCATAGAAAGAGAGAGGAAAATCATAGTCTTATATAAGATTTTAAGGACTTAGTAAAATTGGTGCAAAATTCAGCTTTTCCAAAAATGAGGAACAAATATATAAGCACAAATTAAATTTTAAAGAGTGCAAATAACTGATGGCGAAGTTGCAACTATTGAAATCCTAACTGAAAATTAATGTAATCTGAACATTATATATGAAAATGATTTATACCTAAACCAAAATATATCTTAATAGCATAAAAGGCTTTTAGATTTAACTGGACCCTTAATATCAAGAAGTCGGGTGCTTGAACAAATGAATTGTGTAATTTATATTCTCTACAATATGTTGCAAAGAACAATATTGAGAACATACTAAAGTATAGCACTTAAGATACTGTAATTGAAATCATATTGCAATAGATTGTAAAGGTGTGACAATCACAACACAGTAGTCTGTAATGATTAGGTAATGGTGTGGTTTCATGTGCAGATTTCACCTGAATTTAACATTAACTGCAATGTATGTTACTACCTGATGCATTTGTCTGTCAGCAATTAATACTTCAATAAATAGTGTACGTTTTGTTTTGTATCCTTTTCTTTTTTATGCTGTTTTAGTGCTACAGACACAGAACTTCTATTTCAGGTGAAACTTGTAATTAAAATTTTTGTTTGGGATATAATACGGCCCCTAACTACTATTGGTTATGCCAGAGGTGCCCAGGGCTAACTGCGTAAGGGGAAGGTGTATTTACCTCCACCCACAGTTCGAGCAGCTATGACGTAATGCCTTTACTGATAGCAGTCGCAGACCTCTGTAACGTTGCTCTTAACAGTGGCGGCGACTTCAGTTACTTTTACTATTGTTTTTGGTTGAAATAATAAAACCTCCGGAACGCCGATTTTGTTACTGAATCTTTCGGCGCAGTTTACTTTTAAGCCCCTCATCATTGTTTGCATCCAAGGATGAACAACAGAGTCTTAAAAGATGGATCAAATGATCGTGTGATATTTTACTACGATACTAACCTTTAGTGCCGTTTTATGTTAAATCGGCTACACCACGATAAGTGATGTTTACAAATCAGACATCCCACCGTGTTTTCCTCTTCAAAAAGAAATTAAAAATAATTCTTCCTCTCATTCGTTCTGGAATGCCGGACGTTTGGCTGTCATTGCGAGAACCATCACTGACTGAGTAGAGGGGAAATGGATCTTGTACGACACAAACACATGATTTAGGGGCTGGGATGAAACGACAGCGTGACGTCATTAGCTCATATGAGCGCCGTTTGGGCACCTCATGGTTATGTAGTAAAGAGTGTAAGAATAACGTATATATTACGTCATTTTCATAAACATGAATTGTTTCCATGCTTATAACAAACACATTTAAGATTTCGAGAAGGAAATTACAAACTTTTGGATTTCTCTTCATATTTAGTGTAACATGTGTGCATTCGGTTACCAGGTTACGCCTTCATTTTACTAATAATTCTCCAAAGTTTAGCGCCGTTGCTAAGTGCATTATTGACAAACGAATAAGAGTTAGAAAATAGAGATGAAGTCAATCTTACGGTTCTTTCCCAATAGGGATCCAGCAAGCCAACTTTCGGAAGAGATAGGATGCGCGCAACTTATTCAAAAACTCAACCGCTCAGAGATGATGATGGACGGTGATGATAATTTTTATGTAGGTTTTGGCATTTTTAGTGTATAAGTTCGCTTACATTACAACAAAAACACATACGCATCAGTTTATTCATATGACTTTTTCCCTTCAAAGTGTTGTTGTATGAGATTATGATTTGGTAATTCACTGTGTTCTTCTGATTAAGGTACCTTTGTGCTAAAGAAACCGGTAAAAAATTGAGTAAACTGGCGCTGTAAGCATGAGTTGTACGAGCTGTGCCCGTTAAATAAGGTCTCCAATTTTATTCAATATAAAACAGATGTTTATTGTCAACGAATGTTACATTGATGGAAATGCAGAACTTACAGCTATTTTTCAACTTAATCACCATTGTGATCGATGCACTTTTGCATGCGCTGTAGCAGTTTTTGTATACCCTTGTCATAGCACTCTTCCGCCAAGTTGCGCAGGTAGCGCTCAACCTCGTTTTTCAAATCATCGTCGGTCTAGAAATGTGTTCCACCCAGGTGTGACTTCAACTCATGAAACAGATGATAATCACTAGGTGCTAAGTCTGGACTGTAGGGGGGATCGGTGAGGATGTCCCATCCGAACTGGGCCAAGATATCAGCCGTTGCATGTGCAGTATGCGATAATGCAAATGTTCGGTCAAAATCTTGTCAATCGTAGTCTTACTGACTTCAGGGATAAGTTCGCACAGCTTGCGAACTGTCACACGCCGATCTTTAAGCATTTCTTGCTCCACTTTTGCAATTGTTTCGGCTGAAACCGAAGGCCACCAGAACGCTGTTCGTCATGGACGTCTATACGTTCCTCTTTGAACTCTCTGACCCACTTTCGCACGTTTTAGACGTCCATACACTGTGGCCCCTAGACTTCGTATAACTAACGATGAATTTCATTGGGGGTATTGCCCTTGGCACTCAAAAAACGGATTACTACACGCAACTCGCACTTGGAGGTGGAAGTGATGGGAAGTTCCATCGCAAACGGCGGCCCGGCCAAGACTAATGGTTGCAACGGGTTCATTGTGGTGGGGATTTGAAGGAGTGAAACTAAGCTACAAGCCAGTGTTGCCGGATCTCGCGTAATCGTGTTCCTCACGGCTCCAGCGCCTTGCAAACCTTATTTTATGGACACGCCTCCTACTTCTAGTTTTGTTCATCTTAATGCACTTTAATAAGGGAGCAAGATCACTACGGAAAGGATCATTTGAATTGCTCATCGGATTTTGATTTCAAATTGTTTTACGGTATATGTAGTAAAATTGATGAAAAAGAAATTATTGTTAGCACTATTATAATAATAGTATTACATTATTAGTATTTATTTGTAACCTATATGCTTAATAATGTAGAATACAGTCATTTTGCCCTTAATTTTGAAATATAACAGATTTACATTTAGAATTTAGAGCTTATAAAACGGAGTTCCAGCTGGTAAAGTTCAGAAACATCTGGATGCTAGAATTCAGCTGAGTCCAAATAAACAAAACAAAATCACGTGGTTATCTGCATCAGTTTGACAGTTCTTGTTCTTACACTGAAATGAATGTTGAAAGGATTCCAATTGTCCTTTTTATTTCTGTTAATATTTGAAGTATTACTGCAGTGAAATGCAAAAGTAAATATTGAAGTTGAACAAGAAGATTGCTTTGGAAGAAAAGTCCGTGAGTGCAGCAGAAAACTGGCCTTGAACTTCAAAGTAAATTTATGTTTGCTTGAGCGCCGGAAGCATTAAACATTGCGTCATCTTCTGCATAATTGAAAGGAGGAACCATGCAATTACTTATACGTAAGTGTGCAATCAAACCTCTGCTTGCGTTTTGCAAGCCACTATTCAATAGTATTTCGGGATATCTAATAAGAGAGTTATCTCTCAATAATTCGTCTTTTGGAGCCTCTGGCAATTTTTCATATATTTGTGCTATTTACTTTTAGTGCGAGTATTTGTTTACTTTTGTGATTTACTGTTTTGGTTTATTAATTTTAAATTCCCTAACATAATGAGCTAATGCGTTGACACGCAGTTATATTCCACAATTGTGTACTGTCTACCTTAGCATTATTAGGGACGAGATGGTTTATGGTAAGAATATCACTCAGGAGGTAGCAGGTTTGATTCCTAGTGACCGCACTCTAACCCCTTGAGGTTCTAGCCTTTTTCTCTTTCGATAGGAACGTTGAGGTGACTCCCCTTCTACTATTACTTACCTCTCCCTCATTTCCTTCATTGTCATTTATTTCAGGGCTGTAGGACCTGGCGATGGTATTTTGTGGCTAGGTGGTGGAGGGGTGTTTTGTTGATTCTTCCTAAAATCAGTCAGAACTGATCAGTTAGGGTCCGCCTCTCGCACGGAAGCCATTTAGGAGGATCCATGGGTTTTAGGAGTTGTAGGTGGATTTGGGTGGTGGTGAATTCGTTTGAACTGGAAACGTTAGGGACGCCTTCTGTACAATACACAATATCTTCCAGATTTGATCTCTTTGGTCTCTTCTCTCATCCTTCCCTCCCTGAAGGACAAAGAGCCGCATGGCCTCGTGCAATACCCTCCGTCACTTTGCCTTAATCTTTATCATTGTGTAAGCCAATTTTACATCTTTATTTTCCAAATATTGCGACATTCGTAAAACTTCTTCGCCACAGAGTTTTCACCATTGCCAAGACACTTTCATCCACCAACTACCACATTTAATAAAAAGTGACTCTCATCTCTATTTTAATTTGAACCGATTCTTCTCTGAAGAAAAAGAAATTTCTTTGAAATCAATAACTCAAAGGGATAATGTCGAATTGATTTCATCAGGGCTGAATCGTTATTAAAGGAATTCAGTATTACAAAATACACTAGTTTCACTAATCAGATTTCTTTTGAAGAAAACCTTGTCGAATAGTTTCATTGTTACAATATTATATTACTATATCATAATACATATCCAACGAAGTGTGGTGTTCGAAACCAAAACTTTAGGAAGATAGCGCAATTTAAAACGAAAATATTAATTGCTTTCATAAAGGGACGCATAAACAATAAAAAAATAAAAGAATGCCCTTTGTCCTTTGGAAGGAATGAAATTCATGTGAATTTTATGAAATTGAACCCACTCTGCACTGAAAAACATGCAAAAAAGTTGCCTTTGATGTTGATTATGTTGCCAGTAGTAATATACAGATTTAAATAGTATCGGAGATAACATGTGAAAGATTAATGAAGTTATTTTCCATTTCACAGTCGATGTCGAGTTCAATTAGTGCTCTCAACTAAATAACTGAATGTCAGGAATGTCATTCTCGCCCACACAGTTTTGTTTGCTATTCACTTCACTTTCGTAAAACATCCGCTCTCAATTCCTTTTCATGGATCAGGGTATGTTGTTCTAAATTTAGTATGCTTGTGTAAAAAAACAGCTCTTCCTGTAAACTATGACAGAAATATCTACGTTGATCTCGATATAAATATACAAAACACACAAAAAGAAAACGTGGGTTCGATTTTTTATCAGTTACATCTGAAACAAGGAAAGCCCACATGAAAATATCACACTGTATGTTCGTTGCTCATGGAAGAGCAATTCCTCAAAAGCCTTCAAACGCGTATGTGTGTGTATGTGTATGTTGCTGTGTTGGGGAGGAGGGTGAGTACGCAGGTGGGTGTGTTTGTGCGTGTGCATACGTTAGCATATCCCTGTTGTAATATGGAAGGTTGACTTTAAACTGCCAACCCTCCAAATTCATTAGATTTAATTGCTTCAGATGAATATATGTATTAAACATTAAAGTGATATTTAAAAGGAAACAGGGTTTCGTCGAGTGAAGTAGTGATAATAAGAGAATTAGATTGCAGAACGAGAAAACAGATGTTTACGCTGATTAGACATTTTTATGTATGTTCATTCAATAAACCTAAAACTATATATATAGGTTATATATGTAGGTTGTTAGCTGGTATTAAAGGCCTTTAATTCGTCAATTTAAACATGGTGGCGTAATGACACGCCCACTTCCTGAGAATGGTGCTTAATCTTTGGAAGTGATTTCCCAAAACCTTGATTTTTCATACTTTAGGTGCATGTTTCTCAAAAACTATAAAATATATTGACACAAAATTTGTAGTGGTTATTTGTCAATGTTCCTTGAACACATTGGACTAACATTTATGTTCATGTGATTTATAAAATGAATGAACACAAATATTCAGTCCTTGAAAATATTATCGTTTTTTTTACTCAAAACTAATTAATTTTTATGTGCATAGTATAAACTATATGTGATTTTCATTTAGCTTATATTATAAAACTGTATATTAGGTTATTTAGGATAAAACTTGGTGCATGTAGCTTTAAATTCCTACAAGTAAAGTGCACCTGAAATATAGGGTGCAGTATTTTTTTCAAGACACACGGTGTGATTTATGCCCCTTTTGCATGGACCTATGTGAACGTAATTTAAATATCATACAGTAGTTAAATGCACACATCCTTATACAGTAATCATACCGAATTTAAATTTCTGATAATGTTTAGTTTTCTATATATTCAAATTTTAATTTTGGTAAAAATTAGCCTTGTCTGGGTAAACATAACCTCTCAGTACCCTTAAATACGCACTTATACTAAAAATTTACCCATTTCTCTCGTTAGTGTTAATAATTTTTTCCTTCTGAGACATACACAAAATATTAACTAATTTCTTGCAACGATTCAACTACTAATGTTTAAAAAGGCTCTTTTTTAAAAAAAAAAATCTTTATCAATTGGTAACATATTTAGAATTTATTATTCCTGAAGCACATATATGCAATGTTTGGCCTAAATTCGTAAATGTCTAGCAAACTACTTGTTTAAAACAATTGTACTTTTCTAAAGCTTTCAATCAGTATGAAATCTCATATACTACGAGTAATAGATGTTCTCCAGAAACGTGGATTACAAATTTGAAACCTCAAAATGTCAACTCCTTAGTGTAGATTCTTAACAAATTGTTTCAAATACATCCATAAACTTAACGGTCACGTAACCATATCCCCTCTCATTGGCTGCTATTGTAGTATAGACTGTTGTGCGGTAAAAATTAGTTCGTTATTTAACATGGTGGTGTATCTTTATATGTTGGAAGAGAATTGTCAAATTTTTATTTTCGTAACTGTTTGAATTAAATATATTACGCAACCGAGTTGATTTATCTGAAATGCATGCTAATTCTTAAACGAAGTACAGAGATGGTTCCTTTGCTCTCAAGCACATGGCACGATAGCACGTGATTTAGCGGTAGTGATGACATATTTGTTTATATGACTTTTATCACTGACCTTGTTTTGAACTGGATTAGTCATATATCGCCATTCGAAGGTGTGTTGTGCCGAGTGCGAGAGCTAAATTATTTTATTGATCGTTTATTGCGCGTGTACTTATTATATGTATAATGGTAGAGTTTACCGCCAGTTTTTCGCTGAAGCATCGCAAGGGAAAACCATAACAAAGCGGCGAAAAAAGGATTGTGGTGCACGTGTTTAATGCACTCACAGAGAAGAATCCGTCTTTTTCAGTGAGAGAAGTCGAACAGCTGTGTTCTGAACTTACAGTTGTGAGTGTTAGATGCGTAGGAATATCGCGGCATGAAATTGAGACAACAGGAAACTTACCACTCCAGGGGCGATATTGCTGTGTGGCGAAGACGTTATTTAAGGACAATGAGACTGTACCGGGATACAAGTCGCAAAATATACTACCTTGACGAGACTTTGGTGAATGAAGGACACACGACAAGTATGGCGTGACACGACTATTAAGACTGAAAGACAAGCATCTTTGCAAGGTATGTGTGCTGGTTTTAAAAATCCCAGTTGAAAAGGCCGAAGGCCTTTCATTATAAATTTGTTTCAGTTTCATTGCTCATTCGTTCAGTTTCAACTTGCTCAGTTTTATCAACTTGTATTTCTGCATGCCTTCACATCCGTATTTGTATGATTTTATCCATCTTCCTGGCAATTATTAAGACGTTTACTGCAGGTTTAAATGTGACGGGAAGGCACCACCTATGGCCTTGGCGCGAAAGCATTAGCCAATTAGGGTGAGGGGGAGGGTAGTTGCACGCGGAGTGAAACATGTCAGCGGGGCAAAGTTATATGAAACAGATTATAGTATTTCTGCTCCATTTCACCTTCGGTTAACTAAGTGTGAAAGAATGACAAACATGGCCTTTGCTTTTCTTTGCAGTAACGTAACTTTGGCAGTCGCTCAAGGTATTTCCCTAAAAGGATTGTAGACATAGTTTCTTACTTTGCGTTGTTTATGCGCCATAAACAAATGGATTGAGCCTCTTTGCCATTCTTCAGTATGAGTAATTATGTATTCCTTGACTCTAACGGAAGAAGTACACTTTAAAGTTAAATTTAATGGGATTGGAATGTCAGTTAAAAATTTTATATGTTAAGGTATATTTTTGTAATATCATGCCTTTTATGAACCTGCGAAATAACACTCAGTTTTCTGAACACCATGTAGTCCCATGTTAAAGTTCAATTCGGGTGTAATAGCTAAGAAGATGCTGCAGCAAATTAAACGATATAATTCCAGAATTCCTGCCATATTTTTAATGTTCACAACAGGACGGGTTGCTGAAGTTCAGCACGCTCTTCCTGCGATTCGCATTCGACATCATTCATGGCAACCTTTCAGCATCAATCTCATCTTGGGGAAGAAAGCTCAGTGCCCAAATCTGGTGATTTTGCTAGTAATGACAAAGATGGTGGTGCCCTGACATGTTGGGAATGCATTATGGAACACACCTTTGTTAGCAGTCCAAGATTTTGGTGCTTACGTAGTTCTCCTCAGATGTTCCACGTCACAGTAAAAGCGTAGATGGTCATATTAAAAGGTGCGCAACCTATTACCATATTTTCCAAGTATAATACATGAATAGTTCACCTGGTTTTTGTCACTCAACCAGTGATGTTTCTCTTTTTTGGAAACACAACTGACACCCTGCAGCCGACCAGTTGCCTCGTTGCTGCAAACATTTCTCGGAATTTTGTTGGCAATTTCTCTTGTATTACATAAGACGTTGATTCGCTGCTAGATTCTATTCTGCGAGTGTACATGGTTGGGTAAACATGTTTAGCGCAAGTAGTGCTGCCAATCCTACCATTATCCAGTAGATTAACCAAAATCTCATATTTTATCCATCGGAAGTAAAATCGTTGGTTTTTACCAATTGCTTACTACATTAAGAATTTCCAATATGTCTGGAGAGTATTGCACTCCACCCAAAGATTTGGTACCGTCATTTCGATGGAAATAAACATGTTTTAAAATACGAGGGTGGGTCAAAATGTAATGCCTCCTATTTTTCTCCCTTAAATAAGTAACTTATGTGAAAACTTTGAATTTGGCGCAGTTCCTCAAACCTTCTTCCCCACTCCCCTGCAGTAGTAACTTCCGAAGTTAACAGGTGGCAGCACTGCATCCTCTTGCATAAAGGCTGACATCGACATTCGTATTAGACTGCGTTCTGTGATTGAATTCTTGACTGCGGAAGGTGAAACGCCAATTCGCATTCACGAAAGGCTAAAAAATTTGTATGGTAATGTAACGGTGGATGTCAGCACTTTTAGTCGATGGGTTCGTCGCTGTAACGAAGCTGAAGGGCAAACACCATTGACAGAAAAGCGAAGTGGCAGGCCGGTGACTGCAGTTACTCCATGCAACATTCAGTGAGTCGATGACATCATTCGTGGTGATCGCCGGGTAACAACAGGTGAATTGTGTCGCATTACCTCCCTCAATAGAGGCAGTGTGATGACGATTATTCAACAATTGGTTTACTCAAAAGTTTGTTCACGTTGGGTACCAAGAATGTTAACCGCCCAAAACAAAGAAACAAGGAAAACAATAACCCCAGAACACTTGCAGCGATTCAATTTGGAGGGAGAGGAGATTCTGGAAAAAATTGTTACTGGAGACGAAACGTGGATTCATTTTTTGAACCTGAATCAAAGAGGCAGTTAATGGAATGGCATCACACTACGTCACCGAAGAAGAAAGAATTCAAAACTTAGCGGTCGGCAGGGAAAGCTATGGCAACAGTGTTTTGGGATGCAGAGGGTGTGATTATGACTGATTTTTTGGAGCAGGGATGGACAATAAATTCTGTTCAATGCGTGAGAACTTTCAAAAAGCTGAAAACACGTCTTCGCCGAGTTCACCTAACAGAAACTGTGGCGGATGTTGTTCTTTTGCATGGCAATGCAAGACCACACTCCAGTCGTTACACCACTGCAGAAATTGAGAAATTGGGATGGCAAGTCTTACCTAAATTGCCATACAGCCTTGTCCTGGCACCATCAGACTTCCATCTGTTCGGGCCACTAAAGGAAGCTCATCGTGGGATTCATTTTGGAGATGAGGAGGCTGTGAAAACGTCCGTGCGTCAATGACTTAGGAAACAAGATCGTGTACTTTACCACACTTGAATACATGCCCTAGTTAAAAGGTTGACCAAAACTGTGGAAAAGGACGGAGATTATATTGAATAGTGACAAATTAATTGTCAATGTTGTAGTTTTCAAGCTATGTAAATTTGATTCAATTTTCTTGGCAATTAAAAGAAAAAAAAACAGGAGGCATTACTTTTTGACCCACCATCATGCTTTCATGGCAATTGAAATGTAGATCTAGAATTTTCTGGGGATGTTCTTCTGGATGATTTTTGCTTAACTCGGAAACCCTAAACATAGACGAAATCCTATTAAGCAAAAAATGTACATCTCGTCACTACACACTACCGTTGTTTCATTACACTTTTTGTGTGTAGTAAACGTTTTTGGAGAAATTTTAAAAGGACCATACAGCAGCCGGCTTTTAAAAGATTTATACACATAAATCTTACTGTATTCCCATATTCCACTTACAGTACAAAAAATTAGCAATAAAATAATGTTTTCTCCAATAGTATTAACTAGATAGAGGAATAAGAGTTTATAAAATCTAGGTTGTACAAGAATAGGGAAGTTACGTGAGTGAAACTTATCTTGATTTTGTTAAACATCTTCGAGCTTCTGTATATCAAGCTACACACCATTAATTGTATCGAGAGCAAGAGATAGAGAAATTAACATATGTCAGATATGGAGAAATTAAGGCGATAGGAGCACAGGAGATGGGCGAAATTAACCATTCACTAACTAAACTATTTGTGCACCTCACTATTCTACAAAAGGCCGGTTGAATATGTTGGTAGGAACGTTAAACTATCTTGAACAGAAAGAATCTTTCTCTTTCCCTTTCTTTCTTCTCTCCCCCTCCCTTTCTCTCTTCTCTTCTAGCTCCGTCCTTCAACGTTACAATCAGCTACATCCAGGAAAACGGCTGTTTAAGTGTTCTTTGACTCGTCTTTCTGATTCAAGTGTTTTATAATTGTTGAAGCACAAACTTATTGTACTTCATTCAATATTTAAATGCACTTTTAGGTACCCTTATGGTATACGTTAATGTCAGAGGTTCTACTCCCATAAGTCCTGGACCCGTAGGTCCAAGTACCCGGGCCTCCTTGGACCAGGGAGTTACCCAGACAGTCCCAAAAGAGCGCCTGGCGCCTCCGTGGGGCTTTTCATGGTGCAAGACCTAGAGACTAACAAGCCCCCCCCCATCTGGTCCTATGGACTCAAGACGGGATGAAAGTGGATACGCCACTTACGCGCGCCAACGCCAAAATTGTAAGGCTACCGATATGACCTCGCTGGGGCCGCCTGGTGATCTAGCATACCCTCTACTAGCTACACTGGCTAGTACGCGGGAATATTAATGGCTTCCCTTAACCCCGTCCGAAGACATACCCGATCACCCACGGGTATCGGGAACCACTGCCCCCTAGAGTCCAACCCAATCCGAACAACTCCCAATCAGGGAGGGGCTCGAATGTTCGGCCCAAGGTTCCTCTAGTAACGTCAGAGGTACCACGAGTGCTAAGGGTCCGCAGCGCCAGCACCACGGCAGCTGAAGGTTACGGATCCCCTCCCCTCCGTTTAAAAACACGGATCAAATGCAATTGAAACGGGACACGAGGTAATACGCCTCCTACCTTACCTCCCAGGCGACCGCAAAGTGAGATTTGTAGTGGACAACACGGCGCTGGGGCGCGTTTTCTCCGGGATCTCCGGTTTCCCCCGCCATCTCATTCCACCGGTGCTCCATCTTCATCTCATGTATCATCATTGTCATCGCCTGCGGTGTCGTATGTAGTAAAAGCGGGCGTTAAACACTACACACATTCCTACCTTACCTACCACTGCCGATATAATTCAATTGATTTGGTGTGGTCTCAAATAAAAAAAGGGGATTGCAAACAGAAATAAAACTTTTAAACTGGCGGACGTTAAACGACTTGTTCACGAAGAAATTGACAAGATAACACAACAGCAGTGGGAAAACTGCGTAAAGAATGCAGAAAACCGTCAAGAAGAGGATTTTAAGAAAGAAATAGCATGTGACGAGATTTTTGAACCTATAATCGTAAATTTGAAACACTCAGACGATGAAGACAGTGACAATGACGAATTGTCTCTTAACGGAAGTGATATTGATAGCAATATGGATGAGCCACTGGCAGTTTCATTGGATTAGAAAAACAGGTAATTCATAAACTATAATTATAGGTATATTATTTAAAACTATACAGAATTTGCGGAAATGCTTTCTCCAATTTTGATTTTGGCAACTGCAACACTGTAAAAGTTTGTAAAATATAATCTGCTTACCCTTAAGTCTGCGCCATGTAGACGTGCATGATGTATGAGTGTGCGAGAGAGACGGAAAGCAGTGAGGTAACAAGCTGGCAACGGTGAGTGTGATACGGCATCTGATTAGCTGGACTCCAGAACTCTTCCCATTTGAAATACACAATGGTCCGAATTTCGGTGTCGAAGCTTCGAAGTTCTGTTAGGTATAATTTTATGCAGCATTAATTATTACATGATTTTGTGATTAGGCAGTGTAAGAACCACTGGTGTGCGAACCTCAAAAGTTGTTATTTTTTTCGCATCGGCTACGGAAACAAAAACATTACTCCTTACTCTTTATCAGTGACCCTAGCCTACTTTTCAGGTAATGGGGCAAAGGGCAGTTACTTGTGAAAAAGTCGACAAATAACTCGGACAGCTGTTAGGTTGCTCTTCAGTGTAAAACTACACCCTCCGTCCTAACAGGAAGGATATTGCGCGTACTTAGGAAATCCAAGCAATATGGAGCGCTATACGAACGCCAAAATGACGGACATTGTTCAACAAACGCACGATTAATTTAGTTTTATTAAAAATATGAATTGTAAAAATAGTTAAATCAACGATAATACTCATTTGTTTAACTTCAGAGCATTTTGTTATGATCTTAATTGTACAATACTTTCAAGCACTTACTGTAAATATCAACAGCCTCCTTTTCAGTTACAAATGCTTTATTTAGTATATTTCCAAACACGTGGAATAAAGTACTCATCTTACTGCATAAGGCATTTAGTTTTGGTTAACTTATCTACAATTCTCTGATGTTGTTTTCTGTTCTGTTTGTCATTTAGTGCTTCCATCATCAACCTCACTAACATTAACTTCCCCCTAAAAGGTATAAGCTGCATATGTCCACCAGCTTATTTGCCATCATCGACTAATATAACGGAATTTTGGAACACGTTAAACAATCATAAGCAATAGATATGTTGTTGCAGTTTCATAAGCCAAATAAATTCTTAATAGTAGCAAGCAAGCTACTGCGGAGTATGGCGGTATGTTTACAAACAGCTACTGCACACGGCAAGGCGTGTGGCCTATAGCTGCAAACTCCGACAGCGTGAGGCACGGGTCGTTGTCCTGTCACTACCTAATTCACACTCATTGTGGAGCATTTTATGTGGCTCTATTGGCGGTAAAACTATGTATGTCACATAGAAGCAGAGCCACATATTGCATCATAAAGTGGCGCAAAAATATCTACATCAAAGTGGAAATAAACATTTGGGAAGGAAGCGTTTCAGGCCTGTTGGCATTTGCGAATTATGAGAATTAAGGATCTGATAGGGAACTAAATGACGTCATTCAGCCAGACTTCAGCTGTTAGAACATAGAGCAGCCTGGGCCGAAGCTTATCCTTCCTTCATAAACGAATTTATTAGGAAGCACTGGTTTTATATATCAGAAAACATTATCAGTTTAAACAGTAATTTTGAAACTGTTTCCAGCTTGAACAGGCTTCGACGGTTTCATCAAAATATCAATTTAGCCCTCACCAAGCAGCTCGGTATCGAACATCGAATTTCACGAAAATCGTTAAACGTCACCGCTATGCGCGCATGTCAATCACTTGATCCTTCACTTTCAACTGTCATATTCGCAATATTTAATAATCCCACCACGTAGTTTTTGGTTACATTCACAATGAAAACTAAGCGTAAGCATAACGTAAACATAAAAATATACATTTACAGCCCGCCTAGATAGCGCAGGTGGCAGCATGTCTGCCTCACGTTCAAGAGGTCTCGAGTTCGAATCTCGGTCAGGGAGAGTTAACTGGATAAGGTTTTTTCCGAGGTTTTCCCTTATCCTGAAAGACGAATGTCGGGTAACTCTAAGCTCCATGCACCCCGGGCTCATATTAACATAATTTCATCCATTCCGTTCATCGTCCGACATGACTTAACGTTGGAGGACGTAAAATAATAAAAAAAAAGATACATTTACATGTATTTTAATGGAACCGTGTACAATAAATTCCTTAAACATAAGAATAAGCCTAAAATTATACTTGAGTCAGTTGGAGAATTTAATGTCATGTTGGCTATAGTAGCTCAATGGTTTAGAGTGGCTGGACGGAGACCAGAAGATCCGTGGTTCAAATCCCGGCTATGGCATTGAATTTTTCAGTCTGGCTCTACCCTTTCATAGTGCGTCCTACACATGGCTAGTGTGAAAGAACAATTAATTTCCATTAATTGTACCTAATAGTGGTCCGAACTATAAAGCCCGGGGTTTAAAGTACTTACAGCATAGTAAGTCGCTATTAAGGTACCTCTAGTGGTTTACTGGGAGAAACACGAGTCAGTTGGAGAATTTAATGTCATGTTGGCACATTGGGCATAGTAGCTCAAGGGTTAGAGCGACTGGAGGGAGACCAGAAGATCCGTGGTTCAAATCCCTGCTATGGCATTGAATTTTTCAGGCTGGCTCTACCCTTTCAAACATATGATTACTTGTAAACTTAATCCAGCACAAGAGTGGGTGCGTTTTCGTTACATTGTTTCCTTCTAGGGAACAAAAATAGTTTGCTACTGTAAAGAATTATCGTTTTATATTCAAATATTGAACACTTTGAATAAACGTGCATTTTACCAATCGTCTAATTCAAATATAGTTTAAATAATAATGATACATAAATTATTTATTTAAGTAGGTATAAAGGCATTGAAGACTCCGGAGAAATCATTGGTTGCTGCTGAATGTGATGCATCTTATACGCCTGAATTAAGAACATTATATTAATTAATTACTCTCTGATACATATTTTAAAAGGATAAATGTTAGTCTGATATGTAATTATACAGAATTTTATTTGCTGGTCATGATTGTACAGAAATACTATTACATAAAACTCACCCTTTAATTAATATCTCAAATGAGCCACAGTGGATTTACTAATATGAGGAGGGATCCAAAAGAAACCGGATTGTTGTCATAAAAACTTTATTGATGAATCTTTTTACAAAATTACTTCATTCACCTTCAAAATACTCTCCATTACATGCGATGCATTTGTCAGGTCTCTTTTCCCACTGTTGGAAGCATGTTTGGAACTCTTCAAGTATGATATTGTCCAGTGCCCTTTGCGAAGCTGTTTTTACTGCCTCCACTTTGTCATAACGCTCCCATGTTAACGTTTTTTTTTTTTTTTTTGTCCATTCGTGGAAATAGGAAAAGGTCGCGGGGGCTAGATCCGGCGAATACGTAGCGTGGGAACGATAGACCGCCTCTGAGATGCCGAATAGTGGGTCACTCGTAAGGCCGTGTGTGCTGGAGCGTTGTCGTGATGCAGAAACCAGTCACCTGATCGCCAAAGTCCCGGCCGTTTCCTCCTCATATCCTCTCGCAGAGCCCTTAAAACATCCAAATAAAGGTGCTGGTTAACAGTCTGGCCAGGAAAACTTACTTTAAAAAGGTGGTACTTAAAAACTTACTTAAAAGGTGATACTACGACAGGAAGGACGTGTCCATGCGCGTTAAGAAGAGAAGCGAAGATTTATGAGTCTGAAATGTAGGGAAGTTAAGAATAGCGCAAGCATCGTAAGTGGAAGCAGCATTAGAAGTTTATTAGAGCAAAGTAGTCGACGTATAAAGAAGAAATAGAAACCGCGCGGAAGTAACTTTAAACAAGTAATCCAGGGTTTCAAGTAAAATTGAATTTATGTTAGGAATTTTACTAACAGGTGGTCACCGATCCAAGTCGATAAGCAAACTTAGTAGGAATTAACCAAATAATTCTGCAACAAACAAAGTGTTATTAATACGACTGAGTAGCCAACAACCACCAAAATCCATTTGCTACAACCATTCGCCTGAGGATAAGAGAACTCATAGCTCCAATTAGAACCCAATCAATTTAACACTGGTATGCGGGTTTGCCGCAATTTCTTTATTTTTCTGCAATCCTCTAGGCGTCAGATCTCAGAACGTATAAACAAATACCCTTTCACACCGAAAAATAAATTTATTAGGACCTTAATATATGTGTACTGAACAAAAGAAAACGCATCGTTACTTAAAATTGAGCAGGCTTTGAAGTAAAACACTACAGTAGGCTACTTCAACATATGGCGTTGGATTGAAGAAATAGAGGAAAAAGCTAAGCTAATTCGGACAACAATGCTTACTTCATTGCAAAATCTTCCTGAAAGTTACTAGCCATGGCACAATTTACAGAAAGACAACGACTTGAGATAGCGCCTAAGTTCTCCTAACCTGAAGCTCTTTGACGTTTTCTTGTAGGGGTATTTGAAGTGCAGGGTGTACAAGGACCTTCCAAGAGATCTTTAAGAATTAAGGTGAAGAACTGGGCAAAAATGCAGCTGACCAGCCGAACAATGTTGTTGGAATATCGATTAATTTTAATGACAAACATTTTATTGTTTGACAGTAAAGGGAGACCATTTTCAATATCTTTTGAAATGATTTCATTCTGTGTTAGAACACAGAACCTCTAATTTCATTATGAATGTGTTTCATGTGCTGTAGTATATCGTAATAAATTTAAATTAGTCTTCAAAAAAGCATCCATCTGAACGTTCCGAGACCTGAACAAAATAGTTAATTAAAATCATTAAAAACTACACTCCCTTTTCATTTCGCAATCATAGTAACATGAAAATATGTTGATATCTTGCAGCTCTTTTAAAAGGATATCACTTCACAAAACAATAACAACAAAGATCCAAACATTGCTCCATACTTTTCACTCAACCGTTTTATATATTTTGTGTTTCTGAGTTTGGGATGTATCTATGAAAGCTGTCACAACCAAATGATTTTTGGATTAAGAAAAGTGAAGTGGCTGGCCCCGTAGCTCAGTCAGTAAGGCACCTGCCTGCCGTTCTAGGGGTCCCGGGATCGATCCCCGGCTGGGGGTGGGGTTTTTTCTTCAACCAAGGTGATTTCCCATCTTTCCCAGAGTCAGGATATGAATGAGAGTGCGAATGTGTGCGTGATCTAATGATACAACCCAATGTTTACGAATTAACACCAACGATATGTTTCAAAGCAGAACTGCCGCCGATATGGTCACTGCAGTTAAAGGCAGGTGATAAATGGAGCAAAAAAAGTAAGGTGAATCGTACTCTGTACGTTGTATACAGCATTATTATGTGTTTCAAATGGGAGGGTGTTTGTTCTTGAGCGCTACTAGGTGAGCAACAAATCGGAGTCCTGCGGTGTTGTCATATTGCATTCCCGCTAAGTGGTGTGTGACGAGCACCAACCTAATCAATCTGTATGAAATACTATTTGCGCCAAAACTGATCCATGTGGAAGGTAGAGAGTAATGTATCTAACATAACCATGAAAACCCTATATTTTTATCTCAAATTGTTTTTGTAATACAAATAAATAAAATAATATTACCTCTATTATAGCATTAAATCACGATGTAAGCACTGTATGAATATCATTATTGTTTGGCATGTATCCCTCTACATATATTTGTAATTACTCAGAACTGAAACGCAAATATTTGACATGACGTGACAAAAGAATTACTTTGGGTAATCCAATTCGAGCGAGAGGAAACAATAAATTTCCTGCTGCCCTGGCAGAACGTGTCTGGTCACATTATGTCTTTGTTTATGAATGGTTCGTAATCTCCATTTACCCTAGAGAGTTCAAAGTGGTTGGTGTGTATGTATATACATAAACTTTATTTACTCTGAACCGACATTTAAACTACTGCATGACGTGATAAGAGAATTACTTTGAATAAGTCAATGTGTTAAATTCGAGAAAGAGCAAACACTTCATTTCCTGTTAGCCTGTGGAATGCTGTATGCTTATGCTTATGAATGAATGTTGGATAAGAAGTGTTTATTTACTGTGGAGAGTTCAGATCAATATCATTCAGTTGTTCTTTACAGAACACTAAAGTAAGAGTTAAATAGTGCAATGGCTTCTTGCGGTGAATTTAGTGGCGAGTCACAAGGACAATTATTGCGAAGTCAGGCTTGAAGTATTGTTTGTAAGGTGTACACGTTCTTCAAAAAATTGGGCAATGAGGAATATAGAAATGAGCTCGATTTCAAAAATGCTCAACGGCTTACTGCTGTAGCGAGAGGTGTAGGTAAATCAAGTGTGTACTGTATTTGGATTAGAAAAGCAGGTAATTCATATACTAGAATTATAGTTACGGTATTTAAAAGTATACATAATTTATGAAAATGCTTTTTCCAATTTTGATTTTGGCAACTGCATCATTGTAAAAGTTTGTAAAATATAATTTGCTTACCCTTATATCTAGTGCCAAGCAGACGTGTATGTTGTATGAGTATGCGATGGAGAGGGAATTATTAAAAGAGTTGGGTAACAAGCTGGCAACGCTGAGTGTGATACGACATCTGATTAGCTGGACTCCAGAACCCACCCACGCATAATAATCTTTATCATGGTGTAATACCACAACAATGATTTTATGTTTTAAGGATATTTAATGTGTTTTGATGCAAAGAGTTACTACCGACGTACGCTTACTACGTTTGACAACAGCGCTACTTGGCACATACTGACTGTGGGCATTGTGGCCATGCGTATTCTGAGCGAAACAACCGGTTTTTAGAATATACAAATATTGGTCATGTTATTGAGCATATAGTGATAATGGCTGACCATAACAAATTGAACATAGATATGACAGATGTTGAAATAGAATAAACCATGGTTGCTTTTAATCTTTTAATAATTTTTTCGGGCGTTTTTAAGAATA
The DNA here is from genome assembly GCA_030765055.1 of Mantis religiosa. NCBI lineage: Eukaryota > Metazoa > Arthropoda > Insecta > Mantodea > Mantidae > Mantis > Mantis religiosa. The sequence goes on from JAUKNK010000135.1 coordinate 111,302, forward strand.
TCATTATCATCAGAGCCAATGGTGCAGAATCTTATTTCCAATAAGGAAATGAATGAGGCAGAAACAGGAAAACCTTGAAGAGGAATTTATGTTCAGTGTTTTGGCAAAGTGGTCGACATTAAGAAAAGTACCATACGTCTCAAGGAGGTTAGTTTTTTCTTAACAAATGAGCCACTCCCATGAATGAGGGGCATTGTGCAGTTAATAGCAATAGCATATATTTCATGCAACTTCATCCATTCCTGCATAAGTATATAGGTAAGTTTAGTACTTAGCAATTATAACGGCACACACCTATCTTTCCAACACTAAGTGTTTGGTTGTTATTTTATTTAAATAATTATATAATTTATTTTTTCTAATTATTTCATTTATCATTTTTTCTGGATGTATTTGCCATATTCAACTCTTAATAATAAAGTATTTTCGCATTCTCATATACTATGTTCAGGGGTACCTACTTGTCCACGTGCACATAAATTACTGTCTCTTTGACCGAATCGATGTAAGTACTCGAAGTACGGACCATGACCTGACAAATAATGGAGTAGACCATGTGTTGGCTGTAAATATCTCATTAATAATCTTTCCTTTATATCGGGTAAAAACGAGTAAGTCCGCCTACCTTTGTCACTGGTATCCCATTCATCCTGCCAGGTTTCTATTACTTTTTTTTTCATTTAATTCTAATTCATCTTCGATACTAAACCCTGCTAATTGAGAGGCTCTTAAATTGTTGCCCTTACGTAGCCAGTAACGCGCAGCTGTTTTTCTTCTCTAGGTCTATTGGTAAAACACCTAAGATAACAAGCAGGGCATCAGTAGAAGTGGCGGAAAATGCCTCTGTTAGTCTTATTAGAGCTTTCCTCTGCATACTTCTTAATAGTGTTTCACAATCTGCTAAGTGTACCCTTTCCCCCCAACAGCTAGCACCATACTTCACTATAGAAGCTAAAATTGCATTGTTATAAATCTTTACTACCATGTACGGTATTTTCCCATTATTCAAAGTTAGTGTAGTGAAATATCACACCTGCATATCAGTTTTCAAAACGGATATAGCCGAGATCATTAAAGCATGGACTCATGACTGAAGGTCCCCTGTTCCAATCCCGTCTGGACCGTGCTGACAGAGTAAATCCATATTTCGCTCAGCCTCCATAATCGGCAATTTCAGGGCAGTTATCCTAAGCTTAGGCTTGGAACCTTTCCTTTCCAAATTTCTTTTACCAATGAAGATTTGATTTGGTGTATCACCAGTGTCCACTCCCTGCAGTGCCGTTCTCTGTGAAAAGTAAAGCTTGGCCTCGTTCTGAAACTTGGAACACCATTTTTAGTTCCCAGAGAATAGGATATGGCATCTGGATTATCTTCCACAAGGAGAGTTCTAAAGTTGTGCGAAGTCAAAGTTTTGTAATATTTCGATACTGTCAATTCCTCCTTTATGATTTTTGCTATACATCAAAAGTTTATAAGGATAATATTTCAGAAAATTTGTATTATTTATAAACTTTATAGGATGAAAGTATAAGAAATAGTACAAAGAAGCTTCCTTCTGTCGTTAAAGTATGTAAAAACAATTATCCCTTAATTCTATAACATTACCAGGCATTGTATTGAACGCTAAAACCGTTTAATCTTCACGTTTCTTACACATTTTATGATTTACCTTTTTTACCAGTTTTAGTACAACGGTATTTTCCTAAATCTGAGTTTGCTGCATAGCACTGGCTTGTCTGTTGCAAAATAGAGCAATATTCTGCGTGCTATATAGGCTTCTCTACGAAACAGCAGTATTTATCATTGCTTTTTAATTACAGCATATTTTATTGTATGTTAAATACGTAGCAGTTTTGCAAATACGAGGGTGGGTCAAAACGTAATGCCTCCTTTTCCCCCTTAAATAAGTAAGTTATGTGAAAACTCTGAATTTGGCACAATTCCCCAAACCTTCTTCTCCAATCCCCTGCAGTAGTAACTTCCTAAGTCAACAGCTGGCACCACTGCATCCCCTTGCAAAATGGCTGGCATCGACATTCGTATTAGACAGCGTTCTGTGATTGAATTTTTGACTGCGGAAGGTGAAACGCCAATTCGCTTTCACGAAAGGCTAAAAGATGTGTATGGTGATGCAACGGGAGATGTCAGCACTGTTAGACGATGGGTTCGTCGCTGTAACGAAGCTGAAGGACAAACACCATTGACAGATGAAAAGCGAAGCGGCAGGCCGGTGACTGCAGTGACTCCATACAACATTCAGCGAGTCGATGACATCATTCGTAGTGATCGCCGGGTAACAACAGGTGAATTGTGTCCCATTACCTCCCTCAGTAAAGGCAGTGTGATGACGTTTATTCAACAAATGGGTTACTCAAAGTTTGTTCACGTTAGGTACTAAGAACGTTAACCGCCCAAAACAAAGAAACAAGGAAAACAATAGCCTCCGAACACTTGCAGCGCTTCAATTTGGAGGGAGAGGAGTTTCTGGAAAAAAATGTTACTGGAGACGAAAGGTGGGTTCACTTTTTTGAACCTGAATCAAAGGGGAACTCAATGGAATGGCATCACACAACGTCACCGAAGAAACAAATTCAAAATTCAGCGGTTGGCCGGGAAATTTATGGCGACAGCGTTTTCGGAAACAGATGGTGTGCTTATGATTGATTTTTCGGAGCAGGGATGCACAACACATTCTGTCCAATACGTCAGAACTCTGAAAAAGCTGAAAACACGTCTTCGCCGAGTTCGCCCAACAAAAACTATGGCGGATGTTCTTCTTTTTCATGACAATGCAAGACCACACACCACACACCAGAAATTGAAAAATTGGGATGGCAAGTCTTCCCTTACCCCCCATACAACCCTGACCTGGCACCATCAGATTTCCATTTGTTCGGGTTACTAAAGGAAGCTCATCGTGGGATTCATTTTGAAGATGAGGAGGCTGTGAAAACGTCCGTGCGTCACTGGCTTAGGAAGCAAGACCGAGTGTTTTACCACACTGGAATACATGCTCTAGTTAACAGGTGGACCAAAACTGTGGAAAAGGACGGAGATTATATTGAATAGTGATAAATTAATCGTCAATGTTGTAGTTTTCAAGCTATGTAAGATGGATTAAATTTCTTGGCAATTAAAAGAGAGCAAAAATAGGAGGCATTAATTTTTTACCCACTCTCGTAAAAAGTATAATGAGAATAATCAGGAGGCCATCAAGCAATAGTCCTGAAATTTCATTGGAAATACTGATGTTCAGAGAGTTACAAAGGAACTTTCACTGTGACAGTGATAGGGGTACTGGCGCGCTTCCCGGTCGTGTGCTTAAGCGTCACTTTAGCCAATGGAATCACAAATGACAGATGGATGCCATGTCCACGTGGATCAATCAGTGCGTTATTTGATAGGTTTCTATTAGCAAATATGAAGCCATGGTAACCATTCGAGCGGCACTATAATACCTGAAAATTTGATGGTATAATCCCTGCTGCAGATGCACCAAAATCTGCAAGTGGAGTAGAACTGCAACGCCCAAAACTGATGGCTGGAAAGTGCCGCATACCACCATTTATAAGTAGCTGCTGGACATCGCTCGTCAGCTCTATGTCGAGTGTGGGGGATGGCACTTCTTACGTATACCATATGTAGGCTGCTACCCGTCAGGGATAAACAATCCTTTCCATTCAATACTGTCTTATTATGCCTAAATGTTTCTATGTATTCTGGACTCATTTTCGAGTGCTTCCAGCTATAACTTGCACCCAAGTTTTGCCACACAGGCCCCACACATGACGCAATCAAATTTTCAAGCGGATAGAGGTATGAATATAGTGATAGTCCCCTTGTTGTCTTAATGCATCTTCTTTTCATTCTTATTATTGCTGGATTTGAAGTACAATTGCTTAGAATATGTTGAATTGCATGCTTCGGTTGTTTGCTGAAGATGCTCTGTAATCTACTATTGCTCTTTCGGAGAACTTCATTGACTTCCGTTATGTTATGTCGTCATGCAGCATGTTGTCATCATTGTTGCGTATCGTATTGGCTTATCTATGAAATGGAGTAACATTTTCCTAAATCCGTCATTGCTGGGTGTGCCAGCCTCTGTAGCGGAGATGGTAGCGTGTCTGCCTTACGCTCAAGAGGTCCCGAGTTCGAATCTCGGTCAGGGTGAGCTACCTGGATAAGGTTTTTCCGGGGTTTTCCCTTATCCTTAAAGACGAATGTGGGGTAGCTCTAAGCTCCATGGACCCTGGACACATTTGAACATCATTTAACCAATTTCATTCATCGTCCGATATGACTTAACGTCGGAGGACGTAAAATTAAAAAAAAATGCTGGGTACTTACATTTCGGACACTCTCCGGCTCTGACTTTTCTCGAGAGGGGGAAGCAGGCTGTTGCCAGTTCTTTAACGGGAATTTCAAGCAGAGGAACAATGCGTATTTTAAATATTTCACGTATTTGCATACTTCACGAACCAGTAACCATATTATTATGATAACAATAATAATAGGATTTACGAACACTAAAATTCGGAATTCACGCACGCAAAATATAGCAAAGAAAGTTCACCAATGCAAGCAGCTAAAGCCACGTGGCTCAAACAAATTTAAACTGGCAACACGGTGTTGGGTTCGGAATCCACGCCTAGCAGCGACAGTGCTGATTGGCGCTATCAGACAGTTTTAACTTCCTGACCGCAACACCGGATGTAGAGACTTCCAGTACTACCGTCAGATGCAGTTAATGTGTCTGAAAGGTGTGAACGAAATATTCGAATAGACTGGTGTTGTAATAAATATCTTGCAAGATAATAAATTTGCAAGTTGTATTTCAGTGTTTTATAGCTAATATAGTCCTATATTTTCATTCTAAAGATAATTTTGAGGATACGTTTCCAATTGTTCATTACTATATGTTGGTACTATTAACCTTCCCCCTCCACCTCTTGCAATCGCAAAACGTCAGAGCCGGAGATACAACGGCCGGACTTTAGCTACTGTCATTTGCTAAAACGGAGTATATCAGTGCTTTTCCGAAACTGTCATTGTTGTGTAACATAATAGTTCAACCTTACAAAGCAAATAACCAGTAATTTTCTTACTGTTATTCTAGATGCCCAAACATATTTTTACATTTGTGTTAGGATGTTAACAAGATCGAATTAATTTGCTGAAGAATCGATTCTCGATCAATCAGAGTATAAGTAATGTTCTAAATGGTTTACAAATGACGAAACATATAATTGGCTGGTAGATGCTGTATTAAACGTGTATAAACGAACCTAAGCAGGTATAATGAAATAGTTGGGAATGAAATAAAACTAATTTATCCAGTTGGAACCAATAATTTTCATTGTCATGTTAAATACTGAACTATTTGAAGTGCTTCAGTAGTCTTCTGCAAATTACCTTGGGGAATAGAATTAATGCTGAATTAACTTTTTCGGCTATCAAGAGGAAGTTGCAGGTCATGGTAAGTATATCCACAATTATGTCTACAAATATCTATCCAGTGAAACGTGACATACATTTTCAGATGTTAATTTAGTTGTCAGGTTGATCTCCAGTCTCATCCTGACAGATGATAGTGATATGTCAATATCCTCTCGTAAATTTGATTTCCTTTGATCTTCTAAATCAAAAATACGCCTCATCCTGGCTACAACCACATTTTCGAAGCTTCATCAATTTTGTAATCCAAAATTTCCCAATAAATAATTAGGTACTCATTGGGTTACCTGACCCCTTGAAAAATAATTTATGGCAAGTCATGACACTAAGTGGCAGAAGAGTGTTAAAAAAGCTGAGACATTGCAAATATGATTAATCACTGATGGTTTATTATCACTAAAGCTAGCCATTTGGGTAGAACATGAACGAAATAACGACCATTGCTACAATGGAGTGTGTTTGAAATATTTCTGTACTAGGTATTTTAATTCTAAAGCACGTCACTTCCATCTGACATAACTGGGTAGAGGCCAGGCGAAGCTGAATGTAGGCGGTTCTAGTCTCGTTGAATAATACAGGTATGGATGTCGTTCGCAGTCTATGATAGGGAAATAAAATTTTAAATCATTGCCACACATGCATATCAGAGGTAGAACGTCATATACAGAACTGTGCGATACCAGCTTTTCTAAGGGAACCCTGCAGAGACTTTATATTTCGGAAATGAATTCCTTGTCGGCTTTCATCTGTTTTTAATAATAATAGAAATTCATGTAATAGGAATTTTTTTCTTTTAATTCTATTTAACCCCTTGTTTTCCTTGTGCTTTTATGAATGCCTGTATTGCTTTACGTAAGAGATTTCGTATTTCCAGTTAACTTGGTACGTGTCAATATTTAATTAATACACTTTGAAACGGTACTCTCTTCCTCGAGTTGATTAATTAACTGTTAATATATGGAAGATTAATTGAATGTTAAAGGAATATGTACATGTAATGAAACAAATATCTTGTGTGCATTGTCAAATTTTTTACGGACTCTTAAGCGGTAAGCGGTAGGATTTTTTCTCCCCAAGGAAGGACTGCCGCAACCATAAATTTTAAGGGTCGCACCCAGTGTTTATTTTCAAGAATAGTTTTGACAGGAAGGGGACATCTTAGGTGGTCTAAAGTGAGGTCCTCGTAAAAGGGACTCCATATGTGTTCTGCCGACCAACTAATTAAAAATAATGAACTGAAGGGCAAAGCGAAGTGTCATATGACCTATCTGGGAACAAATATATATCCAAAGCAGTTGGTGGCTGAGGGCCGAGCTAAACCGTCGTGCGAAAGCACGCGGACAGAAATCGCGTTCATTAAAGTCAGTTAACGACTGATGGCTGAGCTAAATCGCATTGCGATAGCACGCGCACAGAAATCGCGTTCATTAAAGTCAGTTGGTAGCTGAGGGTCAAGCTAAACCGTTGTGCGATAGCACGCGGACAGAAATCGCGTTCATTAAAGTCAGTTGACGACTAAGGGCCGAGCTAAACCGTTGTGCGATAGCACGCGGACAGAAATCGCGTTCATTAAGGTTATTTGGCTACTGTGGGCCAAACTGAACGAAGGAGTAAACTAAAGAAATCGCGTTCAATTAAAGTTAGCAGCTGGGTGCCAATCTGATGAGTCGTGTTATAGACACGGGAGCAGAACCACGCCAGCGCGAAGCCTACCATTCAGAGTTCGTCTAATTAACACGTATTTCGAGAGTAATTGAAATACAACCGATCGTTATAAGAGAATTAAACCGTGTTTCTTTTCAAGTACCCTAATTGATGCACCCAAAACGCCCTGAATCAAAAGATCCTTGCTACAGGTACTATACTCATGAATGTTAGGATAACTCCGAGAGCAGCCGAGGACATCGATATTTTCAAATTATCACTGGCGAGGCTTGTTAGTAACTCAGGTCTTGCCCTATGTAAAGCCCCACGGAGGACGCCGGGCGCCCTTTGGGCTGTCCGAGCTATGGAAAGCCCCGACATCTGGTCCAAGGACACAAGACGGGATGGAAGTGGATACGCCACTTTCGCGCGCCAACACCAAAAGTTGAAGGCTACCGATATGGACTCATACCATCAATATCAGGTTTGTAGCGAGCTTCCACTATCCTACAGTGCTGATTATAACTTGTAAAGCCTCGGTGAATTTAGAACTGGAAAGAATGTGGGGTTTAAGAAGCCAAGCGCTCCCCAGGGGATAAGCGTAGAAATCTCCAGCGCCTTTCTCCTGGGTATCGCAGGCCGCCCATTGTTCGAATTCCTGCTCCTTAAGAATTATTTTTTGTCTATTGATCTGTGTTAAGGAGCAGGACCACTGCAGACCTACATCACTGGCTACCTTAGATAGTTTAACCCCGAGACTGCCATTAATAAAGTAGTATTTAAGTTTATTATTAACTGAATTCAAGAATTTATTTCCAGCTTTAATGTAGGATAGTGGAATTAATGTTGCCAGTTTAGGGAAGCCAAGGCCCCCATCCCTCCTCCTGGTATGGAAAAAGCCGTTAGATATTTGAGCAGGCAAATTAAATACTTTCTTAAAAATTCCTCTTAATTTATTATCGATGCTATTGAGGAATGTGTTGGAGGGGGGATCTAAAATAGCCAGATATAGAAACCTTGGTAATATATAGGTGCTGAAGAATTCAAGTTTTTGAAAGGGCTTAAGCCTAGGACTGGCACATTGTCCTGCAGTATTTAAAGTTTCTATTCGAACTCCTCTAAAGCCGCACCTAATGGGGCACAGTTCCGGATGACGTGGCAATTTTTTTTTTCCATTTCGAAGGCATCCAACCGCATTCACAAGCCCTAACTCTCGGTGATCTTGTACAGCACACCGAGGAAATGAGGTGGTAGAATAACCACCACTGCCTATAGACCTGAAGAAACGATGAAAAACCCAGAGATTAGGGGGCGGTCTAGGAGACCTCCCGAATGTGATGAGCCAGTATCGTGGCGCCGCCACCTCATTGGGTGTAGAGGAAAAAAATTGCACTCAATGCAAAAATAAGTTACTGAGACTTTATAGAAAGACACGTTTACAGATTCACAAAATCCAAAATAACATTTTGCTTTAAAAAGGCGTGTAGTTAAATACTAAAATTCGAATTTAACTTTGGGAATTTAACTTAAGGCAAAGATGGTATACAATATCACCCACCATCCATCACATTGAACTTTTTTTTTAATATTATGATTTTCTCAGAGCTGCCTATAACAATGGGCCGCGCCGTGGCACAGTAAATGTGAAATGTGTAGTGTTTAACGCCCGCTTTTACTACATACGGCACCGCAGGCGATGACACTGATGATACATGAGATGAAGATGGAGCAGCGGTGGAATGAGATGGCGGGGGAAACTGGAGATCCTGAAGAAATAGTGAGATTTGTGGTGGACAACACGGCACTGGGGCGGGTTTCCTCCGGTATCTCCGGTTTCCCCCGCCATCTCATTCCAACGGTGCTCCATCTTCATCTCATGTATCATCAGTGTCACCGCCTGCGGTGCCGTATGTAGTAAAAGCGGGCGTTAAACACTACACATTTCATTTTGCCTATAACAATTTTGATTAAAAAACCTTATACATAGACTTTGAGAGAATATAATACAGAATTGGGAGGTTATATTACACTATTTAAATCTCAGAAAAAATGTAGGAAGTGTCCTCCACCAGCATCTATACATGTTTGCACTCGTCTCACCATATTCTCTGAAGTTTTACGTGGATGATATCGAACTGAGAGAAGGTTGTTTCCAGCAAGATGGAGCAACGTGCCACACATCTAATGACACCATGGAACTTGTAATCAGTTTCTTTGATTATAGAATAATCTCAAAAGGTCTGTTGCCGCCCAGATCCCCTGATCTAATCTCACCGAATATTTTCTTGTGGGGGTATCTAAAAATAAAGTGTACAACAATAGACTACGGACAATTGATTTTCTCAAGTAATCCATTTGAACCGAAATAAGTTACATTGGCAAGGATACTCTCCATAAAGTTTTAGAGAATATGGTGAGATGAGTGCAAACGTGTATAGATGTTTGTGGAGGACACTTCCAAATTTTCTCTGAGATATTCTAAATATAAATGGTGTAATGTAATCTACCAGTTATGTATTATATTTTCCCAAATTTTTACGTATGACCTATTATTGTCTGAAAGTTTTGGTTCAGGTTTATATGGATCGCACTGTAGTAAAATACTTTCTTAACAAATGAAACGTATATTTTGAAATTTCTGGAAGTATCCTTTGAAGCCCAACTTATATTGAATCATCTTTTGTATAATGAATCAAACGAAGGGATAGAGACTCTTGATGTTTATAGACAAATAGCTTGCTTCTCTTAATTTTCTTGTAGTTTTTACAAGAGCGGGACCTCCGCCGTCATATCAATGAAATCTTAAACGTGAGAACTGCTCTGTTCTAAGAAAAATAATCTTCTCTAACTTTTCAGCCTTTCATAGCTTTCCTTCGCAGTTTCCTTAAACTATATGGAACAAAATCCACGAGGTTAATTCGGTTATTAAGTTTGGGAAAGGAAACTTTGTAAAGCTGCACACGAAACATCTAGTTCCGGAAAAACTTTGAAAAATTCCTTTTCCTTCAGTTCTTGAGATTCACTCCTCTAGGGAGCCTCGCTGGCAGAAATTCTGTTGCACGCTAGAAGACAGTTTCTCTCAAAGGTGAGAGAAGCTTTATTGTATCTAACAATGAAGTAACTTCTTAAGGGCACTGGGAGGTTAATTTCACCCAGACAAGGCTGTTATACCAATATTAAAATTTGAAAATATAGAAAACTAAACTATCAGGAATTGAAATTCGGTATGATTACTGTATAAGGATTTGTGTATTTAACTACCGTATAATATTTAAATTATGTTCACATAGGTCCATGCAAAAGGGGCACAAATCACACCGTGTGTCCTGAAAAAGATATTGCACCCTATATTTCAGGTGCACTTTACTTGTAGGAATTTAAAGCTACATGTACCAAGTTTTATCCTAAATAACCTAAGATACAGCTTTATAATATCGGATAAATGAAAATCACATATAGTTTATACTATGCACATGAAAAATTAATTAGTTTTTAGTAAAAAAAATGTTTTCAAGGACTAAATATTTGTTTTCATCCATTTTATAAATCACATGAATATAAATGTTAGACGAATGTGTTCAAGGAACATTGACAAATAACCACTACAAATTTTGTGTCAATGTCTTTTATATTTTTTGAGAAACATGCACCTAAAATATGAAAAATCAAGGTTTTGGGAAATCACGATCAAAGATTAAGCAGCATTCTCAGGAAGTGAGCGTATCATTACGCCGCCATCTTTAAATTGACGAATTAAAGGACTTTAATACCAGCTGACAACCTATGTTATATAATATATATATTATATATATTATATATATCATTTTAAAGCTGAAGAATCATATCATTTTTAACATTAAAAACAAAAATTGGATTTTTTGAATCTTTTCGACCTCCCAGTGCCCTTAAAGATGTAATTTCACCTTGGTAGTAAGCCTTTAAGTAAATAATGCATAACCGGTGTAGGGCAGTCACTGCAGAAAACCTCATATTTTTTAAGAAAAAGCCAAATTAGATATCTGTGAATATAACATTATTGTGACTTTGTGGGTTCGTGGAATAAAAAGTCCAATTACACCACTCAACAATGTTCTTTATTTCCACCGTCTTACTGTTTAACACTTGCCAATTACACAAAATTACTTGCTGCACACAATTACAATTTACCAGTTCGTCCGTTGCAACTTCACTTGTACTCGCGATTACATAAACTCCGATACTCATACACAGTTCGTACAGTCCCGTTGCACAATCCTTTCGTTCATTAACACGTCACTGACTAACTCTTACACCAAGAACTGCGACTGTCTTCTCGCTCACACTCACTAACCAACTGATTGACCAACACAACCAACAACGGAACTAACTAACTCTCTGTCTGTCTGTAACCCTCCTTATATCGGAATATCGCCGGTTTCTGGTGTTTACAAGATTGTTCTGGTAACAGAAAGATCGAGAACCAGGTGGAAGGAAAACAGACGCACAATTATGTTTCTTTCCGACCACTGGCTGTCACCACTATAAGACAAACGAGGGAAGGGCGTGGCTAACCGAGCCTCCCCCCTGCCTTCCGTTCGCAGCTGGTACAGGGTGCTCCAGCAGTCCCAGTTACACTGCTCCCTCCTCAAAGCTGTTCGCCCTCGAACAGCCCCATCGTAGCGTGCGAGGCGCTCCAGATGTACCACCAGCATCTGCCCGGAGTCTGAGCCAGAAGTAGCGCTGCCGTAGTTTGTGAATCATTCGGTTCGCTCCCAGGTGTCCTCCTGAAGTACCGGCGTGCACTTCCTCCAAGATTTCCGGGACCTTACTCCGGGGAAGTACCAACTGTCCTCTCCGCGCCTTCCCATCGGGTGGCTCCCATACCCGGAACAGCACGCCCTCTCTGGTCTTCAACGAGTCCCATTGGGCCCAGTGCGACTTGTAGGTGGCGCTCCTCGGTGCGATGTCCTCCCAGGTTGGCCTCGTCCCTGTGTCCACTTCCCTCAAGAGTGGCCCCAAGTCTGCGTCCGCCAGCTGCTCCCTCCTCAGGCCTGCGCTATCCCAGCCTTCAGCAGGCACTGCCACAACTACTTGGACTGCTGCGGCACGCTCCTCCTCTTCCACTCTTGTGCGCTCGTGGCCGTCCTGGATCTGCGATAGGACACCACCAATGCAATGGTCGCTGGCGTCGGTGTCCACAATGAAGGCGCCACCCGGTTGCGGGAAACCCAACATTGAAGCACTGCACAGGGTCCCCTTCGGGTGCTGGAAAGCGTCTTCGGAGTCCTCCGTCCACACATAAGGCCGGTTTTCCTCCGTCAGGCGGGTGAGGGGTTTTGCGATGTTGTCGGCCTTTTCCTCTAAATCGTTAAGGCGGTCGTCTACTTGACCCTTCCGTTTGCCCAGGTTCGCGACGTCATCCCTCACGCCGGCCAAACGTTCCTCAAACTTTGCGGCCAGAGCCTCGTTCGCCGCCCTCATCTCCGTTGTAAGTTCGGCCATCTTTGAGGTCATTGTCGTGGCCAAGTTGTTGTTAGCCGTTTCCGTCTTCGCTGTTAATTCGGCCTTCATTTCTTCCATCTTCCCGGTGATGTTGTCCTTAGCCGTCCTGATTAGTTTCAGTTCCGCGGCCAGGTTATTTCTAGTCTCCAGCTTCTCTGTTAGGCTGTTCTTTGCCGCTTCTGTTTTTGCAGCGAGGTTTTCAGTTGCCGTCCTCATTTCTCTCAGTTCCGCCGTCATTTCCGTCATCATCTCTAAAATTTTCTCCAATTTCGCGTCCATGGTTGTAATGTTCGGTGATGTTATCTTCCCGCTTCCTGACACCAGTGTGACTTTGTGTTATATCCCACTCCTGACGCCAGTGTGACTTTGTGGGTTCGTGGAATAAAAAGTCCAATTACACCACTCAACAATGTTCTTTATTTCCACGGTCTTACTGTTTAACACTTGCCAATTACACAAAATTACTTGCTGCACACAATTACAATTTACCAGTTCGTCCGTTGCAACTTCACTTGTACTCGCGATTACATAAACTCCGATACTCATACACAGTTCGTACAGTCCCGTTGCACAATCCTTTCGTTCATTAACACGTCACTGACTAACTCTTACACCAAGAACTGCGACTGTCTTCTCGCTCACACTCACTAACCAACTGATTGACCAACACAACCAACAACGGAACTAACTAACTCTCTGTCTGTCTGTAACCCTCCTTATATCGGAATATCGCCGGTTTCTGGTGTTTACAAGATTGTTCTGGTAACAGAAAGATCGAGAACCAGGTGGAAGGAAAACAGACGCACAATTATGTTTCTTTCCGACCACTGGCTGTCACCACTATAAGACAAACGAGGGAAGGGCGTGGCTAACCGAGCCTCCCCCCTGCCTTCCGTTCGCAGCTGGTACAGGGCGCTCCAGCAGTCCCAGTTACATTATATATCTGAGTTTAACAATAACATACATTAAAACGTAGTTTGTGTATATTACACTAATTAATGTATAGTACAAGTGGATGTTTAGAAATGTTTACACTTAAACGAATGCTTTCATTTGTAACATTAATTGAATTAGTGCAATTTTGTTTGTGACATATTATTAAATATAATAATAAATAGCCCATAACACCCCTTAACAACAAGGGCCTCCTGCCCACTGCTGGGGTCAGAACTGCAGATACTGTTACCAGTTCTTTGTCCCTCAATTAATACTGTATCGTTATATCTAGACAAGATTGTTCATTTTCACTGTCACTTTCACACAGCCTCACGTTCAAGAGGTCCCGAGTTCGAATCTCGCTCAGGGTGAGTTACCTGGATAAGGTTTTCCCGGCGTTTCCCTTATCCTGAAAGACGAATATCGGGTAATTCTAAGCTCTATGGACCCGGGCTTATTTGAGCATCCTTTCACCCATTTCGTTCATCGTCCGATATGACTTAACGTTGGAGGACGTAAGTGACAACAAGAAAAATAATTGAGTTACCATGGCCAACGTGCCAGTATGCAACTATTTCTCTGTCTCGCACGATCCCGGTATTAGGAAATTCTCATATTCTCATGAGACAACTCCTTAGTGGCGATTTACAACATGTAACTACTCCATGTCCAGGGCTTTATAGTTCAACCACTATTAGGTCTATCAATGGAAACTAAATTGTTCTTTCACACCAGCCGTGCCATACTGGCACGTTGGCCACGGTAGTTAAATGTTTAGAGCGACCAGACGGAGTCCTGGAGATCCGTGTTCAAATCCCGGCTGTGGTATTGCACTTTTAAGTCTGACAACCTGTCCAAAATTCGACATACACACGACTGGTGCGAAAGAATAATTTAATTTCCATTATTTTAATAATTGTTTATTACTCGTGTGGATTTCTTTCACATTGTGTTAATAGAACTATAGTTGAATGCAACTTTTATCGCAAAATGTCGCCGATGCTGTTCATAAACATGAAATTCTGTTTATAATTCTGCCGTACAAGAAGCAGTTATGTGACTGCCTCTGGTGAAGTTGGCAGAGTTATAGTTTCTCAATTAGGGGTGTCCGACTCGATTCTCGGCTGAGGTGGAGAAATTTTTCTGTAATTGGTGATTTTCCCTAGCCTCAGCAGAGTCTGTAGTATGCCTGTTAGGGTAAATATGAGTGTGTTTGAAGTTACAGTCGATTCGATACCTAACGTTAAAGAACCTTGTTTCTCACGTCAGTGGTATGACCATAGTAGTTAAAGGGGGCCATGGAAATAAAAGGAAAACTTGAATACATAATTATGCAAGGGTTTTTGTGTTTATAACCGCAGTATCAGGCAGCGATTAGCAGGCGGTGAAATAATCGAAATCAGATAATTAAAAAAGAAGATAAATTAACAAAAATGCTTTGTTAAACTAATAAGAAATCTTGTTATAGTAATATGAAATTAGAATGGATAGAGTAATGATTAAAATAGCGGTTGACTTAAATAATAAGAAGGGAAGAATATAATTTAATATAACATATATACTAGCATCCGGGAAAGAAAGAGAAAATATTCTTGTAAAAATCTGTACACGTCGGAGAGTCAGCGAGGAAGGACCGTTACCTTCTTTGTGCTAGTAAAAGTTCAATGTCTGAGAACTATTGTATACTTTCAGCCAGGAATGTGTTGGGACAAAGGGCCTTCAAAATGCAGTTGAGCATGAACGCTAAAGAAATTTACTTCGCTGATTTGATAACGATGTATACCGTTACAAACAACTCAGGGTAGGTGTTCCCCAACTCAGGGTGGGCTGAACAAAAATGAGTTAGATGAGTTTTGCCAAATCATTGCTCGAAAATTCAAAATAAATGAGAAACCATTAATAATGTAACATTTGAGAGGGGTGAGCTAGTCTTGGTCATGTGATAAAGTTAGATAGGGTACAGAATAAGGTTTGAACTGAATCGTGAAGTAAGAGAAACTTACTTAAAAGGTGATACTACGTCAGGAAGGACATGCTCATGCGCGTTAAGAAGAGAAGCGAAGATTTATAAGTCTGAAATGGTGGGACGTTAGGAATGGCACAACCAGCGTAAGTGGAAGCAGCCTTAGAAGTTTATTAGAGCAAAGTAGTCGCCGTATAAAGAAGAAATAGAAACCGCGCGGAAGTAACTTTAAACAAGTAATCCAGGATTTCAAGTAAAATTGAATTTATGTTAGGAATTTTACTAACAGGTGGTCAACGATCCAAGTCAATAAGCAAACTTAGTAGGAATTTAACCAAATTATTCCTGCAACAAACAAAGTGGTATACGACGGAGTAGCCAACAACCACCAAAATCCATTTCCTACAAACCATTCACCTGAGGATAAGAGAACTCATAGCTCCAATCAGAACCCAATTAATTTAACACTTGTACGGGGTTTTGCCGCATGGTAAGGATAATTAGATATTATAGTAAACGTCAACAATATTTTTAAATGTAGAAATGAAAATAACTGTTGAAAACTAAACGCTCCTTTTGTTCAAAATTAGAATTTTTTGTTGAATGGGGGGATGTGAATGAAGAAGATGACAATGTTTAATTATAAATCAATTCAATTTATTTGAAATGATACACTCTACTTGTTTTTTGAACATGTTTAAAGTAGATATTTATTTATATTCCAATATTGGACTTCATCATATGCGTGTGCTTTGCATTTTAGATCGATTTTTACCCCTTTTTTTTCGGGCAAACACTATTTAACCTAACCTCTCTCTTATAGTAATTCATCAAAAATTTCAAAAGCAAATTTTGAGTAATGATGTCATAATTAGCATTCATTGGAGGCGTTAGTATTTAGGGTGTGACAATTAATTTGATAATGTTTACTTCAGATCATAATGAGAACCAAATGAAAATAAATCTGAATTCACAGGGGAGTCATTGCACTATGCGCCGTAAAAGGGCTCCAGACGTCAAGCATAGTCAGTAGAGAAATAGTAGTGTTGTAAAGATAAGTGGCCGTTTGGAGTGAAGCTATCTCGAAGGATATGCTACCTTAAAGGCAATCATTACTAAAGATAAGTGTGTCGTAAAATGCGTTTGTGATAGTTTTTCCTATGTGGAAGGAAAATCTGGATATCTGACAAATTTAGTTACCTAGAGTTCGGTATTTCCTTCAAGTTAGATGAATACACACAGCATTTTTGAAAGGAAATGAGTATTGCAGTTTTTGAGGTCTTTGCCTTGGAATGTTTTGAAAAGTGTATAGACTTAAAGAGAGCAGGAAAAAAAAAAAAAAAAAAAATGCAAGTAAACTTTCCTGTGCCGGCAGATGCCGACAGTCCTCAGCGTCTTTATTTTTTGTTCCGTTGTATGTATACAGCACTCAACAAAGTTGTAGTCGACCTTGTGGACTTCCCGGGTATTTAATTCTAAACAATGTCGTCATTAGCTACTTCAATGGAAACCCCATTCTGGAAAACTAAGATCAAGGGAAAAAAGATAGAGAGAGAGAGA